>PVKV010025834.1:0-29013 GCA_004027835.1 Alouatta palliata | reverse complement strand
ATGTGATTCCCATCACAAAGAAGCAAAGGACAGAACTTCATAAATGCAATGATACTGTTAGAATTACATGAAAACAGCTCAACGTAAATTGTATTAAGCAGGTCACAGTTTTATTTTTTTTCTGTCACTGTGCAAAATGTGTAGGGTTAAAAAACACTCATGAAGGGCCAGGTGCGGTGGCTCATGCCTATAATCCCAGCACTTTGGGAGGCCAAGGTGGGCAGATTGCCTGAGGTAGGTCAGGAGTTTGAGACCAGTCTGGCCAACATGGGGAAACCCTATTTCTACTAAAAAAAATACAAAAAAAATTAGCTGGGCATGGAGGTATGTGCCCTATAATCCCAGCTACTCGGGAGGCTGAGGCAGGGGAATTGCTTGAACTAGGGAGGTAGAGGTTGCAGTGAGTCGAGATGGTGCCAGTGCATTCCAGCCTAGGCCACAGAGTGAGACTCTGCCAAAAAAAAAAAAAAAAGAAAAGAAAAGAAAAATAAATATATACATTTCTGAAGCATTTCTTTATGTGGATATCAGTAAGGTAAACACTGCACTATTTTTGCAGTAGCAGGACTAAGGGATGCTTGTTACCCAACCTTGCTACAAGACGGGGCCATATGAACTCCAATGTTTGTATCACCTATTCTCACATTCAGGAATGTGCAGGGGAGTAATTCTTGCAGCAGGCACGCAAGAAGGGATAGAGCTAGGGCTCAGAAAAGTTAGAGAAGGTGCCAGGAGAGGAAAGAATCTTTCTGAGGGTGAGAAGAATGAATGTCTTCAGGAAATTGAAGGATCCTGCTGGAGGGAAGCGCTTTCTGGGCTGCAGAGCACCTTGGAAGGGGCTTGAGGGCTTTTGTCTTCATTTGGGTAATAAGCTGTAGGCTTTATCTGTATTAAAGGAGCTCGTACCACTGTCTGTGCCTATTGGCCACTAGAGTGTCCTGCATTGACCACAGTCAATCAAATCACCATCAGTCTTGTAACAACTGCTCAGTGTTTAAGGCCTCCAAATGGAAATGATCAGTGAGTGAGGTTTAAATTCTATAGAACATTTAAAAAGTAGTTAATACAGATTCAAAATTATTAAGCAAAAAGAATAATTCAACACATAGATGTATATTGTTAAGCATATAGAAAACAAGATATAAATAACTCAGAACTTTTGATTAATCTTTGCAAGGCTCAATAAAGTCACTGACAGACGTATACAGACATTGAAATCTGGTTCTCCTTTCAAAGCTGTAATATTCTTAAGTGGGAGAATATTATTCTTAATTTTTTGTGCTTGTCAAAATTATTCTAGTAATTGAGGATTTAATATTTATTAAAATTTCTGGAATATATATATATAAATATATATATAAATATTCATATATATATATAAATATTTTTGAAATTTCTTAAGTTATCAGCTATTCTCATAATTTCAATGGAAGGGAATGAATTACATTTCAGCAGTTATCAATATATCCCATTAGGGATTTTACCAGAAGACTTCCTGAATTAAAACTGAAGGCTTCATTGTAATGGTCCATCTTTTCTAGTACTCCTTTAATTTAAGTATATTGGTAATTTGTCCCTTTCAATCCTTGAGTGTAAACTAGGCAATTTCATTTAATCTACAGTTATGGCAATAAGCCTCATAACTTTCCTTTGCTTTGCTGGGCAGGCTTGAATAAGATTGCCTCTAGGTGGCTTGACGTTGCTTCATCTTTCTGCTGTATGTGCTGCCTCTCCAGAGAGCTGGGAGCAGATAAATCTGAGCATTAAGAAGACAAAATCACTTACATTTGTCATTTTAGCGTTTAGGCTCCTAGGATTGTCTAAAGGATTCCTCAGATATAAAATAAAGATATTTCTGTGCAAGAGGGAGTGGAGGACTGTTTGCATGCCCTTTTCCCTAATGTACGCAGCATCCACAACAGTTCGCTCCGGGAGCCAATGAGGGGAGGAAGGGAAAGAGCTCAACACGGGGCCTGCTTGAGAAGTTTTCTCCAATGTGTGATTAAGGTGTTTCAGAGCATCTGTGTGGCTGCCACATGAACTGGATGGGAACACAAAGTAATCAATTTCAGTTGAGAGCACTAATTTATCACTTTGCCATCTTTTATTGCAAGGTAGAGAATCTCACTCTCTTGTTCACTTGCTCTTTCTCTCTCTCTCTCTCTCTCTCTCTCTCACACACACACACACACACACACACCTCTGCACATATACACACTTACCTCCCAAACACATTCACAAACTCTTACACTTAACACATCTTATTTTTTAACATACCAAACTGCCAAATAAGAAATGTATTACCTTTATGCTTTTAGATAGTTTAAATTTGGTATAGTGAAGATAGTTGTTTAATCAACATTTTCCTTTGATATATGGGAGGTTTTTTTTTAATATGGTGTTTCTTTGACTCCTAAAATAACTTTGAGTATGATTACAAGATTACAATATTAATGTAAAGCTGCTCCCAAATAAGCTGTCTGTCAGCAAGCGAAGTCTTTAGCTTCTTAGAGCTCAAAATCCCAATCTATGGGAACAATTTAATAAAGCAGCTCAAGTCTTAATTCCTAGGGTCAATATGACTACCTAAGTCAAACTTTCAAAATGGAAATGTAAACCCTTCAAGTGTTCAGAAGGAAGCATTCATGACCATACTCTCATTTCTCTCAGCATCAGAGCCAGAATATTGTCATCGTAAGTTATACCTGTAAGTCCTGAGGGGTGTCGGCATGACAAGTCCAAGGCAGAATCCTTTATCAGATAGGGAATAGGGGAAAGAACAGAACAGCACAGGAAAGAGTATGAAGAGAGGGCTATTATTCTCCAAAAATAAATTCTGCAGATCTTAAAAGTCCCCAAGGCTCTAAGCAAATGTTGAGTGATTTTTCTCATCATTTCAGCTGGATTTTGAAGGACACTAGAGAAACAACTGGGATATTTTATTGAGCTCCTATTTTTAACTTTTTTGAAAAACCAAATCTAGATTTAGTTTTGCCATCCTGGTTATCTATTCTTTTCATTAAACCATGCAATGAATATCTTCAGAATGTGCTTTTCCTGGAACTCTGGCAATTGTGTGTGTGCTATTTATTTTACGATATGCAGCACATCCCTCAACGAAAAATAAATCTTTTTTGGCCACTGGGGCCAAAGTTCATCCATCTACCCTACATGTGTTTTTCTTAAGAATCCTTATAAGATCTCAATTTTTTTTTCATAAAATCTAAAATCCCACCACAAACATCCTTTTTTTCCTTTTAACTCCTAATATATTTTTTCTGCAAGCCCTGATGTTCTCTCTCTAACTCCCAATATTTCTCCCTAGACCCCAATTTTCTAACCAAAGCACATTACTAATCTGATGCTTTCAACAGCCTGGTAGCACATCAATAAACTAAAGATTATTGTGCTTTGTCAGGTTTTATTTTGTAACATTATGGGAAATTCTCTGCTGTCTTGGATGAGTGCATAAACTCTGATTGCTTGACAATTAACAGAGCTAGTAATAGAAAAGGCAATGTAATTTACCTTCATACAAGGGATCTCAGTTAACAAAAATTAAACTATTGAACTCTCCTCTCCAAGGAAAGGGATGTCGCCTCATTATGTTAAAAAGAAAAACAGATTCCAGTGGCAAGTGGGCCCTGAGTCTGGCTGGGTGAATTTATTGTTCAGATTATGTGTTTTTCTGACATGCATACAAAATTATGGCTTTTAAACTGGACAAAACTCTCTCTTCATTAAATATTTCCCCCCTTTGGTACTATAACTCAAAGAGAGCATTCTAGATAAATAATGTCAAGGGGGAGTATCTTCATGTGCTTCATGAGTTGGATGTTGAGGACATTCCTGATCTGCAGGGCTGGAGTGCAACTCTCAGTCTCTCTCTCTCTCTCTCTCTCTCTCTCTCTCTCTCTCTCTCTCTCTCTCTCTCTCTCTCTCTCTCTCCCCCCCCTTCCTCCCTCCCTTCACTCTCTGTGTCTCTGTCTTTCTGTATCACAGCACTAAAGAAGAAAATATACAGTGTAATTAAATACAGAGTCATCACGCTAAAAGTGAAGAACTCCCACAGAGGAGAGCACTGGGTTTTACAGACTCCCACGGAGACCATATGAAACTTGTATTCAAAATGGCATCTGTGGCTTTGAGCCTGCCTTCTGCCCTTTCAAAGATTTCTGCTTAGTTCAAAGAAATACTGTGTTTGAACACAGATATCCTGAGAACTTAGGAAGTTAAGAGAGAACTTAGGAAGTTAAGAGAGAACTTAGGAAGTTGAGAGACAAATTGAGGCTCTTCTTCCCTCTTCCTTGAGATTTCAACCTCTTTTAAATCAGTTTTCTAAAACGGTTTTCCTGCCCTCCAAACGTTCCCAGATTGGATGACTAGAATCATTGATCCCTTGCCTGAAGCTAGGTCAATGATGAGCAACTGTTGGACTCTCGAACACTGTAACATCTGTTTCTGTCTTCAAGAAGTTTATAATCCAGTGGTCAGTAAACTATGGCTCAGGGACCAAACCCAGCCTGCCATCTCTTTTTGTGTAATCTGTGAACTAAGAAAGGTTCTCACATTTTTAAATAGTTGGGAAAAAAATCAAAAGAATAATATTTCATGTCATGTGAAAATTACATAAAATTTAGATTTTAGAGTTTCATACATGAAGTTTTGATGGAACAGTCTTTCTATTCATTTACATATGGTGTATGGCTGCTGTCACACTAAAATGGCAGAGTTCAGTAGTTGTGACAGACGTTCTAAGGCATGAAACACCTAAAATATTTACTGTCTGGCCCATTACAGAGTTTGTAACCCCTGTTATAATCTCATGGAAGAGTCACTACTAATAACCATAAAATAATAAATGAGCATACTGAAATACAGTATGGTACTAATTCTTAAATGAAAAGCTAGTGGAAAATTGGCATTTTAACTGAGAAAGATATATGTCTCTGAGATTGCTTTTGTTTGGAAAAGCTTCAAGAAGCAAAAGAGGATAGGAGCCAGTTTTAAGAAATAGTGAGTTTTAGGGGATAGAGAGTAGCAGAAAAGATATATCAGGTTGCCTAGACAGAGCAAAGATGAGATCTGATGTGGCAGAAGTGAGGCTCTGGGAAATGATGTTTGCGACCTACAATGAGAGTGAGACGTCTAGGTTATTTAAAATATCAAGGGTAAATGAGTTGTCTTCTGTTCTGATTGTGATATTTAGGAATAGAGGGTGAATCACTGAGAAAAGGAAACGTAAAATTTAAAAGTAAAATCAAGTTCAAGGGAACTTAGGGTGGGGAATGAAAGACATACGCTCACTCTATGTCATTGAAACAGTTAATCCTGTTTCCAAAGGTGGCAAAGAACTGACAAGAAAGAGAGAAGTATTGGCTGGCCGAGGTGGCTCATGCCTGTAATTCCAGCACTTTGGGAGGCTGAGGTGGGCGGATCACAAGGTCAGGAGTTCAACACCAGCCTGACCAACATGGTGAAACACCGTCTCTACTAAAAATACAAAAATTAGCCAGGCATGGTGGCGTATGCCTGTAGTCCCAGCTACTCAGGAGGCTGAGGCAGGAGAATCACTTGAACCCAGGTGGTGGAGGTTGCAGTGAGCTGAGATCTTGCCACTGCACTCCAGCCCGGTGACAGAGTGAGACTCTGTCTACAAAAAAAGAGAAAGAGAAAAGTATCAAGAGCCAGGAGGATCTTATTTACATACAAAGTAAGTTAAGAAGGTGGTAGGATCCTAAGGTAAAAACCATACGAGCATATCCACCATATTTTATGTTGCATTTGGGTCATTTTTCTGTAACCATTCTTTAATAGGATGAGGTGATGGTTATAATTTTAATTATATGGTTAATTCAAAACAATTATCTAATAAAATCACACTGTATGAGAAAAATGCAATGTGCAGTTTTACACGTGGCTATTTTCACTTTAAAATACAACACAGGACACAGGAAGTACAGAACATTATGAGCTGTTTGCTGGCTCAGGCCTCTATACTGCAGTATGTTGGAGAAGTATTTTAAAATGTGATTGGCCTTTGGATTTAATTAGAATGTAATGCAAAAGAAAATACTTAATTATGAAATTATGATACCATTGCATTCTATTTGACTTGTCATGTAATTCAAACATTTGTCTTATTTTCTTTTGGTATTGGAGTTTGGACAACTTCAATGGCTATCTTGATTTGTATTTACTATCTGGGGTTCCCCCCCACACATAATGCTATTTGACTTTATGATATTATTGCATTATTTTAAAATAGTTTCCTCTTTCATTTATGCTTATGGTGTGAAGGATGGAAAGAAGCACATAAATTTTTTATTTCCAGGTGTTTAAGATGCCTTGTGTAACTCAGGAACAGAGAAGTAACAGGGAAGTTTTGGAACCCGGGCTGGGGTGCACTCATCCAGGACACAATGGAAGGACACAATAGTTATGTGCAAAAGAAAATGGAGCTAATTAAGTAAGTGGAATTCAGTTGCATAAACCCTAAACATTATGTATGTCTAAGTGTATACAAAAGGGTGAAGGGAAGTGGGGGCATCTTTTTACAAGCAGGTGTGACTTCAGTGTTCTTTGATTCTCTTGTTAAATCTTGAGCATGTACTCTATTCTCAGAACTGTGTCAAGCACTAGAGGTACTGCAGCAGATGAAACAGAGACTCTGTACTAAAGTTGTTCATAGTCTATAAAGAAAGACAGACAATTAGAAGATAAAATACAGAGTGATAATGTTAAATATGATAAAATACAGAGTGTAATGTTAAAACTAGGCAGTAAGCCAGATGCCGTGGCTCACGCCTGTAATCTCAGCACTATGGAAGGCCAAGGCAGGTGGATCACCTGAGGTCAGGAGTTCAAGACCAGCCTGGCCAACATGGTGAAACTCTGTCTTAAAAAAAAAAAAAAAAAAGATAAAAACAAAAACTAGGCAGTAGACTTGCAGAAATGTCTACTAACCAAGACCTGGAGACAAGAGTGAAAACCACTGCAAAGACTTGGGGATGCCAATATGAGAACATCTCCCTTCCTTATTCCCCATCTCTGAATCCCCCTTGGGGTGTAGCAAGTACAGTTCTGTGACACATAGGTCCCCTAAGATTATATGGGAGCTGAAAAAACTCCTATCGCCTAGTGATGTAGCTTTTGTAACATCTTAACAGTATAAACAGAGCACATTCCCTTTTCTGTGTTAGGATATGGCTAGATACACTACCACCATTGTGTTACAGTTGTCTGTAGCATTCGGTACAGCAATATGCTGTATAGATTTGTAGCCTATACCATGTAGCCTAAGTGTATAGAATGCTATACCATCTCTATGAAGTTATCACAGGAGAAAATTACCTGATGAGACCGGGTGCGGTGGCTCACACCTGTAATCCCAGCTCTATGGAGGCCGAGGCAGGCAGATCACCTGAGGTCATGGGTTCAAGACCAGCCTGTCCAACATGGTAAACCCTGTCTCTACTAAAAATACAAAAATTAGCTGGGCGTGGTGGCACATGCCTATAATCCCAGCTACTCAGGAGGCAGAAGCAGGAGAATCCCTTGAACCTGGGAGGTGGAGGCTGCAGTGAGTCACTGCACTACAGCCTGGCCTGGGTGACAGAGTGAGACTCTGTCTCAAAACAAAAAAAGAAAGAAAAACAAAGAGAAAAAGAAAGAAATTACCTAATGATGCATTTCTCAGAATGTATTCTTATCATAAGTGAGACATGATTGTAGTTTTGTGTGGCAGCAGTTTACAAACACTGAGAACGTGAGACAGGGATCAGCCGTCCTGTCTTTCTATAACTTTTCTTCCTATTTATACTTCTCTCTCTCTCTGCTAAAATATAGCTGTGAAAATGATGTCATTCAGACAGGTATAACTTTTAGTACCAATAAGAGAGATTTATAAGTCTTTAAGACTAGTATCTACCTCCACAAACAAACAGTAATATATTTAAAGAAAGAACAATCATCTTTGAAAAACATTTAAGATCACTGTAGACTCGTTTTTTAAGAACAGGGAGTACACACTGCATTTAAATATCTAAGAATACTCCTTTGTTTGGCCTTCACAAATACTTAGTTGTGATAATTTATTTGAAAACAAACAAAAAAAAAAAGAAAAAAAAATGGTCTTCACTTTGTCTCTAATCCACTAATGGAGTCCAGTATGAAGTGGCCACTGCTAATGCAAGATCATATTTGAACAGTGAGCTTTCCTGCTAGAGAGTAGTTCCTGAAGTTAGATAATAACGAATGTTATGGATTTGTGCGTTGAGATTTGAAATTGCCCCATGCTGCCCCGAGCCTCCTTACATAGGCGAATAATACGAAGAGGTTAAGATGAGGGCATTAGGCCTAACTGGTGAAAAGTTATCCTCTTCTCATGAAGAACAAACCTTTATCAGATGTGTTGAAATCTCCTACTTGACCCTTGTTTAACCTTCAGCCCCAAACGCACAAAGTAAGACAGAGCTAATCCCAGAAAGCAGGTTTAAACAAACGAGTTAACAGTCTACTACATCTCTAAGAGTCTAATTTTGCTACTTTCCTTACACACATGCTGCTTGGGAAACAAGAAGTCTATGACTCGGAGGTGGGTCACGGAGTCCTTGTCTGGAGGTTGTAAGACTCCTGGCAGCTATTTGATCACTGCTGTCCATAATATTTGATTTTCTTTTACCTAACTTTTCTGGAGCAAAAATACATGGTTCTGTAATCTCCACAGATTTTTTTTTATATGTAAGAATTTTTAAATTCCTGACCATAATATCTTACTTAACCCAAAGCATCCTCATTCATTTGGTTGGAAAAATTGTAATAGCTTGATATTTTTTGAAATTGTAATGACTGTCCTTTATGATGCTAACCAACAGGTCCTTTCATTTAAAGCTTCTTTTCTCTTAAAGCTGTAGATTTCTAATGTAGGAAAAATGGGAAAATGTGAACCATTTCTTATTCAGGGTGAATTTGTCAATAATACTGAAATAGAGATGATATCCATGCTATAATAAAATATGTAGGAAACCGTACCTTCTGATTCCATTTAGGAGATATTAGATAACAATTATAAAAACCAATTGCAAAATCATCCATTAGTTACAGAAATAGAGATACTTAGATATTGTACATAGAGTTGCTACTTAAACAACACAGGTTGGATCTGTGAGGGTTCACTTATTCATAAATTTTTGTCCAACACTGTCATCCCTGAGATGGGAAAACAAGCTTTTCTCCTCCTTTTTCTCTGAAGACAAAAATTATGAAGACCTTTATGATGACCCACTTTCACTTACCGAATAGTAAATATATTTTCTCTTCCTTATGATTTTCTTAATATCTTCTTTTCTCTAGCTTACCTTATTGTAAGAATACAGTACATAATACCTATAACATAAAATATGTGTTAACTGACCATTTATGTTATTAGTAGTTAATAACATACTTTGGTGAGTCAAAAGTTATATGAGGATTTTCAGCTCCCCAGGGTGTTGGCAACCCTAACCTTGTGTTGTTCAAGGGTCAACTGTGTTTAGATATGACCCATAAATTGCCTTGACTGGCTGATGAAATCTATTGATGCATTCAACAGAAAAATCCATACCTAACATCCATTCTTACACCAAGGTTTGCATACACCAAATATTTTTTTACTTTAGAATGATTCTTAACTACATGTATTTTCTTTCTCTCCGTATCTGTGTTTCTATAGTCCTTTCTATAAAGAGTATCTGAGATACCAAACTCTGAACTCTGCATGCACTATGAATTCCAATCTGTGAATGAAAAACTATCTTCTTCATGTAGTGTTAAATGCCTTTTTTTTTTTGGTCAGTGATGACGGGAAGGGGATGCACACTCTTTGGAATTGATTTTAAAACGAGTAATTGCTCTGAAATACCAAAGGTTCACTTCCCTCATTTGTGGCCCAGGCCTGGGAAAAAGCACAGCAATGAGCCTAGAGTCCTTTCAGGATTTAGAGAGAAAAAGACACTAGACTAGCAAGATGCAGTTGAGGAGGAACAGGAGACATGAAGGTGTGAACTAAGCAGGAGGCTCATCAAGGGGATGATCTAGGAAACTACCAAGCAACAGGATTCATGACCCCTAACCTCACACTGGGAATTTCTGATCCCAGTTAAGGAGTGAATGGTAACTAGGCCACAGGGTTTCTAATCCTAATGTAGGAATTTGCATAAAGCTGTATTCCTATGTTTTTCAATCTGATGCTCAATAACTTGAACCCACAGTAACACCCAAGGATGTGTCTAAAGTCTGTGGTTGATCTGAATGTTATGCTCTTATAAGTAATCTTTATTTTTCTTTATCCTTGAGGTGTTGTGATAGCAATACAAAGTACCTAGGTGCCGACTTAATTATATTTATCCTAATTAGTATTTGATATAAGTTTTGACTCCTTGACTTCTTTTTTTCTGAAAATTTCTCATCCTTTGTCTCTTAGAATATTGACTTTCCACCAGTCTCTTCAGTTTCTACTTGTGGGACTTCTCTCACATGTATATTAGAGCTGTTCTTTCTATCCTCCAAAGCTCTTAGTCCTTCAACCATAATTTCCATCACTTTATGTCTCTGTAATTTTTTTCTGTCTTCCAATTATCTAATTTTATTTTCTATGGTGTCTAATCTACTTTTCTAACCAGCTTTCAAGTTTTTTTTTTATTTCAATGAGATTTTTTATCAGAATTTGGCTTAATTTTTTAATATATCCTATTTTGTTTCATAATACCATATTCTTATTTTGTGGGTATTATCCCCTCTATTGTATCTTTGACATAAGTAAAAAGAAAGATGTGTTTCATTTTTCATTTTTTTAACACAAGTAAAACATTTATGATTGTTGTTTTCTTTTCTTTAGTTTCTCTGAGTGAATTCACCCATTTGGGGTGTATGCATATTATTTTTAAAGGAATTGCATCTCCTCAAATTTTATAATTCATGGTAGGTGAGCTTATCTTCCACTAGTTATCTTATGTGGAATTGCAGGGGCTCTCTCATGCAGCTTTGAGAATGCCTCTGCCCTATCCCTATAACATTATCATCTCTAATCTAGTTTTAAATTACAGTCTTAGTTTGAATTCAAAATATCGATCCTTCTGCAATGCCGCCTAAATGCCACAATTTTATTTTAGTGAATCTTTTTCTACCATAGTCATATATGTATGACACATACTGGGCTAAATCTGTAACTGGAAGGTAAGAATCTGCAAGTTCTTCATCACAGATTGTGAACCTGTGTTATAGGACCAGCTCTAACTGTCTGCAGAAAACCCAATTTTGGATTCCTTATATGCCTGAAGCCTGAAACCTCAAATCTAGCCCCATGTCCTACAGCCAGACTAAAAATACCCACAATTCCTCACTGTAGACTTTGCTGGTTTATGTACTCCTCACCAATAGGTTTTCTTTCTGTTTCTAACCTCTGAAGATTTCCCTTCCATGTGGTTCAGCTCTGTCACGGTTTTTAATGTTATTTGTTAAAATATTTTATTTAGCCTTACTGTTGTTTGAAGTAGGAGTGGGCAGGTTTTAGCCTATGCTCAGCTGCCATCTTCACCTGAATTCTTTTTCAACTAGTATTTATACATGAGTCTTTCTTTTGCCTTCAAACAACTTGACTCTAATTTTTGTCTAGGCCATGTAATCAATCTCTGATCACTTAAAGTGGGTATAAAAGAAAATGAGAAGTTACAATGATTTAAAATGGAGACTTAGTAGAACAGCCTAAATATATCCTTTATCATTTATTGAGGTATTGGCCCAATATTTATTTGAACTGAAAACAAACAAGAGCTGCTTTATCTCTTACAAGGATTTGGTAAGAATGCAAGCTTTTATTAGAATGCCTCTGTGTGTGTGGGGGGGGGTGGGGTTATGTGTGGTATATGTGGGGTGTGTGTGGGGGGGGTGCATGCGTGTGTGTGTGTGTGCGTGTGTGTGTGTGTGTATGTGTGTGTGCTTGATAATATGCTAGGCTTTGTGGCCTACTAGTCTTCTTTGGCTTGCATTCTCTTCACTTTTGAATGTTTTCTTTTTGCAGTTATTAATATAACATTTTAAAATTATTTTTACTTACGTAAATTCACTCTTTCCAATTAGACAGGACACTTTTTGAAGCACTGGCATGATTCACTTTATTTTGCTTTGCTTTATTGTGCTGCACAGATAGTGGAGTTTGTACAAATTGAAAGTTTGTGGCAACCCTGCATGAAGCAAGTCTGTTGGTGCCATCTTTCCTAAAGCTTGTGCTTTTTGTGTCTCTATGTCACATTTTGTTAATTCTCATAGTATTTCAAACCTTTTTATTATTATGTCTAGTGTGATGATCTGTGGTCAGTGTTATTGGATGGACTTATTGTAATTACTTTGGGGCATCATGAACTGCACCCCTATAAGAAGATGAACTTAACTTATAAATGTTTTGTGTGTTCTGGCTGATCCATCAGCTGGTGGTTCTCCCATCTTTCTCCTCCTTGGGCCTCCATATTCTTTGAGATACACCAATACTGGAATTAGGCCAACTAATAATTCTACAATGGCTTCTGAGTGTTCACATAAAAGAAGATTCCCACATCTATCACTTTCAATTAAAAGACAGCAATAATTAAGCTTAGTAAAGAAGGCATGTCAAAAGCCAAGACAGGCCAAAACTTAGGCTGCCTGCACCAAACAGCTAAGTTGTGAATACAAAGGAAAAGTTCTTACAGGAAATTAAAAGTGCTACTACAGTGAACACATGAATGATAAAAAAGTGAAACATCTTTATTGCTGAGATGGCAAAAGTTTGAATGGCCTGGATAGAAGATCAAACCTGACATAACATCCCCTTTAGCTGAAGCCTAATCCAGAGTAAAGCCCTAACTCTCTTTAGTTCTATGAAGGCTGAGAGAGGGGAGGAAACTGCAGTAAAAAAGTCTGAATCTGGCAGAGGTTGGTCCATGGAGGTTAAGGAAAGGTACTGTCTCCATACCATAAAACTGCAAGGTGAAGCAGCAACTGATGACACAGGAGTTGCAGCAAGTTATTCAGAAGATCTAAGACCATTGATGAAGGCGATTAAACTCTTCATTGATCATTGACTAATGAAGTGATAAGATCACTGATGAAGGTGGCTAAACACCAAACAACAGATTTTCAATGTAGATAAAACAGCCTTATATTGGGAGAAGATGCCTTCTAGGACTTACAGAGTTAGAGAGGAGATGCCAATGCCTGGATTTAAAGCTTTAAAGGACAGGCTGACTCTCTTGTTAGGGTCTAGTGCAGCTGGTGACTTTAAGTTGAAGCCAATGCTTATTTACCCTTCCCAAAATCCTAGGGCCCTTAAGAATTATGCTAAAACTACTCTGCTTATAGTGCTCTTATAAATGGAACAACAAAGTCTGGATGACAGCACATCTGTTTACAACATGGTTTAATGAGTATTTTAAGCCCACTGTTGAAACCTCCTGCTCATAAGAAAAGATTCATTTAAAAATGTTACTGCTCATTGACAATGTACCTAGTTACCCAAGAGCTCTGATGGAGATGTTCGAAGAAATTGATGTTTTCAGGCCTGCTAACATAATGTCCACTCTGCAGCTCATAGATCATGGAGTAATTCTGACTTTCAAGTCTTCTTGAAGAATTATATTTTGAGGCCTGGCGTGGTGGCTCATGCCTGTAATCCCAGCACTTTGGAAGGCCGAGGCAGGTGAATCACAAGGTCAGGAGTTCGAGACCAGCCTGATCAACATGGTGAAAGCCTGTTTCTACTAAAAATACAAAAATTTAGCCTGGCATAGTGGCATGTGCCTTTAATCCCAGCTACTCAGGAGGTTGAGACAGGACAATTGTTTGAACTCAGGAAGAGGAGGTTGCAGTGGGCCAAGATTCCACTGCACTCCAGCCTGGGCAAAAGAGCAAGTCTCCGTCTCAAAAAAAAAAAAAAGAAAGAAAGAAAAAGAAGAAAGAAAGAGAATGAATTACATTTTATAAGGCTATTGCTGTCACAGATAGTGATTTCTCTGATGGATCCAATGGGCAAAGTACATTGAAAGTCTTTTGAAATGGATTAACGATTCTAGGTGCCATCAAAAACATTACTGATTAATGGGGAGAGGTCAAAATATCGAAATTAGCAGAAGTTTGCAAAAAATTGATTCCAACCCTCATGGATGATGTTGATGGGTTCAAGACTTCAGTGGAAAGAGTAACGGCAGATATGGTGGTAATAGGAAGACCAGTAAAATTAGAAGCAGAGCATGAAGATGCAACTGAATTGCTGCAGTCTCAAAACAGAAAGGGATAAGGTGTTGCTTCTTATGAATGAGCAAAAAATGTGGTTTCTTGAGATAGATCTGCTTATGGTAAAGACACTATGAACATTTTTGAAATAACAACAGAAGATATAGAATATTACACAAATGTAGTTGATAAAGCAATGACAGAATTTGAGAGTATTGACTCTAATTTTGAAAGAAATTCTACTTTGGGTAAAATGCTATGAAACAATGTCACACGCTACAGAGTCATCTTTCATGAAAGGCAGAGTCAATCAATGCAGCAAACTTTATCGTTGTCTTATTTTAGGAAATTGCCACAACCACCCAACCTTCAGCCACTACACCCTGATGAGTCAGCAGCCATCAACATGAAGGCAAGACTCTCTACTAGCAAAAGATTATGACTTGCTGAAGGCTCAGATAATAGTTAGCATTTTTTGCAATAAAGGATTTTTAATTCAGGTATGCACAATGTTTTTTAAACAATACTACTGCACATTTACTAGATTACAGTACACTATAAACAATTTTATATGCAAAACTTTTACATGCACCAAAAATTTTGTATGATTTGCTTTATTGTAATATTCGCTTTATGGCAGTGGTCTGGAACTAAACCCACAACATCTCTGCAGTCTAGCAGTATTCTAACAATTTGTGGAATTTTGAATCTGAAAGGAATGGGTGTCATTATCCTGTCTGATATTTCCAGGCAAAGATCCACAAATTAGTGAGGCAAACTGTAACTGCTCTGTGATTATTCTTCCCTCTGACTAGTCCCATTAGAAATTTACAATTCAGTCATTTGTATTCTGTTTTTCTCACATTCTCACCCGACTTGGAATTTTGGAAATAGATCTACTTTATGAAGACACAGTATTGTTTAGATTGAGAAAGACAAATTTCACCTGGTTTCTCACTTTGTAGGTGAGGATACCGTATCTCAAAATATTTAGCTGACATGACCAAGTTCATGCTGTTAGTGGGTAAGCAAGTGACTAAAACCACACTCATGTCTCCCCGTGTCTTTTCATGCCAGTAACCTACTCTCTATCATAAGTTTGATATCCAAGCGTTATGACAAATTGCACTTCAAACCCTTTGGGTTTCCTAAGGAAAGTACCAGATGAGGTTAAGAATTACCAACTATTTTGCTTTTGTAAATTTTCAAGGTGTAAAGCACTATCTGTAGGTATATAGTATACCTATATGAAGTTTCATGCTGGCAATCACACATTTGAGGTTAGCTAATTCTAAAACTAAGATTAGTTGCTTTTTCTGTTTGTTTGTTTGTTTGTTTGTTTGTTTTAGAGACAATCACTTACACAGGATGGAATGCCATGGCACAATCATGGCTCATTGTAGCCTCGACCTTCCAGACTTAAGCGATCCTCCTACCTCAGCCTCCCAAGTAGCTGGGACTACAGGCACTAGCCACCACACTTTGCTTTTTTTTTTAAAGATGAGATTTCCCCGTGTTGCCCAGGCTGGATTTAAACTCCTGGGCTCAAGTGACCTGCCTGCCTCAGTCTCCCTAGGTGTTAGGATTATAGGCATGAGCCACTGTGCCCAGCAGACTGAGTCATTTCTTCCCCTGAATTCACTGTATGAGATTCTGAACTACCAGTAAATATTTAACAAGATATTTTTGATTCTAGAAGTATCTATTAATTTAGTTAACAACTCTTCATTCAACAACTACTATATCCTAGTTACTGCCTGCCATAGCCTGGCTTCCCCATAAGACAGAGCCTCAGACAATGGCTTAATGTGCTCCCTTTCTTATGAAGTACAATCCTAGCAAAGCAAAAGTGAGAGAAAAAGAAAACATAGGGGTAAAGAAGAAGAATCCATATTAGCGTTTCTTACAGAGCTAGCTATCATAACTGATCTTGCATAACTGCTTTCTAAGAAATTCCTTAAATGGCTGTGGCTAGGAATAGTCACATCTAGAAGAACAAAGAAGAAGACTTTATCCATTGGCTCAGGTCTTCCATTGGACAAAAGTTGGCCACACAGAGTGCTAATTTTCCTGCATTTTTGGATATGTATCAGCCTCAGTAACGAAGACTTGCTGAAGGATAGGTACGAAGTGAGGTTGTGCCTCTGCAATGCCTGGAAGAGTCCTCCCACAAATGGTCTCTCCATTGCTAGCTGAGGTAAGTATCCAAAGACTCTGAACACAGGTGAAGCGGAGAGGACCCAATACAGGTGCTAAGGTAACTATGATAATGGCTTTCTCCTCCCAAAGAGGGTAATGACTCAACATGAGTACCAGCAATTGCTCTGTAAGTTTCACAGGTGATGCTGTGAGACTGTATATGAGAGCAAATTAACACAATGTGTAGAAGGAAGGCAGGTGATATCTGATCTAATGCCTGCTGATGAGATACGAGTGATCTAGACAAAAGGAGATTAGATAGAAGAGACAGGGAAGAGTGTTTTAGGAAGAGGGAACACAACATACACAATTACAAGTAAGAGTGGTCATAACTCTGAAGAAATATAACGAATGCAACATGACTCTGTCCGAAATCTGTAGACCGTACGTGTAGTAAAGCAATATTTTCTACCTGTAAGCAAATTCATTCGTTGCAAAAGAGGTATACCAAAAACATTGTGTAGAGACAACCTTCATGGAAGAAAGAAAGCCTCTGTATTTGAATGAGGGAAAGAACACAGCTCACTGCCTAACTATCCACAATCCATCAAATATTCTTATTATAATAACAATAATTAATAAGGATGATAGACAACCATTTGTATTTGGAATAAAAGAGTAATTGTTGCTCATTTTTTTTGGTAGTGCCATTACTGAATTAATCATGCCCTTGCTAAATTACTGAAACACCGTGTTAGCTATTGTAGGTGTCCGAATTCTTTGCAGCTGTTTAAGACTGTTTTTATTATGAATGTCATAACCTTGAAATGGAAAAATCAAAGAATTAACAAAAGTTTGGAAAAAAGGTAACATTTCTGGCTGTTTCTTTAAAAATGTGTCTTTTTTTATGTGTACATGTATTCTTGTTATTCTAGAGGACCAATTGATTTTTTAAGTAATCCCTAAGCAAGACAGAAAGAATATAATTTGTTCTCCCCAAATTTGGTGGATTGAAGCCAGGAGCATAATGACAATTTAATGTTCTTCATCATGTCACTTAGAAATATAAAACCTGTTAATGTGGAAAGAGAAAGAATCGCCAGTGTCAGGTTAGAGAATTGGAAAATGCACACTTCTCAGTCACTGAAATCTTACTGGTTGGTTTGGTTGTTTGCTGTTTACCATAGAAATTCAATGTGACAACTTAAAATAGTTTGGAGATTTGGTGTAAGTGTCCTGTTTTAGAAGTGATTTGTTCAGTCCATTTATTCCTACAATGCTACTAAACTAATTCTACAGAATAAACTCCCTTGAGTAATTCCCAATTCTCTAAATGACCCCCAAAATTCCTTATTATGCTGATTGCAGCATAACTTTGTAAAATGTCCATAGTGTTTCTCCATGGGTGAAATGCCATATAATAAGAAAAAAAAACTCTTAAGAACTAAGGTCATGCCTTGCTGAATCAACTTTGGTACTAGTCTCAAAACAGTGGTTACTTTTTCATTGTTGATTATGAAGTTGGCAAAATAACTTGATCTTTTGTTCATCCACTGGGTATTAATGCATAGCAAACAGCATAATTATATTAGTACAAATTCCATAAGCTCCAGCATATCTTTCTAGAGAAATGAAACACTGTAGTCATTATGAACAAAATTGACAGAGATTTCTTGGCTGATGCTAGAATAACGTCTGATGACATCAGGGGCGTTTTAGCCATCCTGTTGTTGCAAATTGACAGCCTTTTAATGGCAAGCAAAAACAAGACAGCTCTGCCCAGTGGTATTTTCCCATATTCAGAGGGCCTGTCTGCTCTCACAGCTCATCATTACATGGATTTAGATGGAAAATGAATCCTATCTCATCCCTCAAAAGAGAATTATATGACCATATTGCAATATATCTGGCATATAAGGCAGCTGTTATGTTTTCTCTAACCAGTATTATAAAGCTGTTCTTGGCTGGGCACAGTGGCTAAAGCCTGTAATCCCAGCACTTTGGGAGGCCAAGGAGGGCCGAATAGCTAAGGTCAGGAGTTCAAGACCAGCCTGGCCAACACAGTGAAATCTCATCTCTATAAAAATGCAAAAATTACCTGGGCATGATGGTGGATGCCTGTAATCTCAGCTACTCCAGAAGCTGAGGCAGGAGAACCACGTGAACCTGAGAGGTGGAGGTGGCAGTGAGCCAAGATTGTGCCATTGCACTCCAGCCTGAGCAACAGAGCGAAACTCCTTCTCAAAAAAAAAAAAAAAAAAAAAAAAAGCTGTTCTACTGCACTAGTGGAATATATTCATTCTGTGCTAAGCACCTTCAAAATCGAAGTTCCTGATACAGAGTTTGCTCTTAGAACCATTGTGGGGGATTGTGGGGGGCTAATTCTGAGCAAAGAATCTGTCTTGGACAACCAGCTATCACCAGGCTCGAAAGGTTTGTCGCCACTACCCGTAGATTTTCCCACTTAGACAGGAAGTGTATAGCTGGAGGTCAAAATATTACCTTTATTCCAGTTAGATGGGAGAAGGTTGCCTTAGGTATGGCAGCCAAGTGGTTCTTCTCCGAATTCAACAGCACTGGAAACCAGGGAGTTCCTGGTGAGAGGACAAGGTCTTCTCTGCTAAGTGAACTGCCAGATCAGGAGAGCGTAAGTCCTTTGCCGGAGAACCAGGAAGCAGCTGAGCCAGGTGGGCTCAGTTCCTCCTGCCAGGCTCATCATTCATCAGGTAAATCAGCTTCACCCCTAGGGAGAAGGAGTGAGGGAAAAGACTAGATAGCTTTGCCATGGAGCTTCCATCCACAGGAAAACATGAAGCCAGGGACGGGACCCTTCCCCATTTCCCCAGTACCCAGGAGATCAAAAAGGCTGCCTCAAAGATTTTTTGTACCTTTTATAACATATCATGCTATGTAGTTATAATCTACAACAAGATACATGTGTTCCTGGCCATTTCATCAGAGCAGTTTTCAGCTTCATCCAGTCAATGATGCCCTGGCGCCCTCAAGATAAAATTGAAACCAGCGGCATTCAATCTAGTGCCCTCCTGCCTAATGTCACCGGCTGCCTCTTCCATTCCCACCTGTACCCTACCCTTCAGCCTCCCTGGATGACTCGCAGGGATGGGCCCCAGGCTGTGTTTCTGGGGAGGCTTTGCACAAATGGCTTCTTCTGTCTTTGACTCAAATGAAATCACTGCCATTGTATGCCAGTTGTGTAAATAAGGAATTTGGCACCTGATACATTACTTGCCCAGGGTCACACTGAATACTGGAGCTGAGAATTGACCCCAGCTTTGTATAATTGACGGGATGAGCTCTTTACCTCTGGGTTTTAGCCTCTGAATTTAAAGCAGCTCTAACACATTCTAGAACAGTAGGCCCTTAATAAATATTTGTCTACCTCATCCTAAAAAGAAAATAATTTTATTAGCCTTAGTGATTCATAATTTTGTTAGCTCTAGTAATTTGTAAATGAAGAGGTGATTAATCCATTCCATATGCATACTTCGCATTTGATACAAAAATAAATGTAATAGTTTTTTTCTACTGTTAGAATTTTTGGTATAACTTTGGTAATATTTCAGAACAACAATAATAGGAGCATCCCACATTTTCTAGATTTTACAAGTTTTAAGTTGCATTTGATGTACTTTCTCCTAACAGCGAGGCTTTTCTAGGAAATATGTTTTCAGCATATCAAGAGTACTTGTGTTGTCTCTAAGAGTTTCACACTAGTTATGATATAATTTAAATAATAAAACTGCTGGGAGAATGGAAACCAATGTAGCTGAATAAATAGAGCTAATCAATGCCATTGTGTTTCTAGAATGAAGTTTATTTAATTTGTTTTTATTATAAAAACTTCATTTTTATTGTGTAAAATTTGGGAAGTACTTAAAAGCATAAAAGAAAATATCCACAGTCATATTTCCCACACATGACTTCCACTGGTATTTTGGTATGAATCTTTTATTTTTATTTATTTATTTATTTTGCCTTTGTCTCATCATTGAGATAAGTCTGTATATAGGATTTTCAATTTGCCATACACTTTGGATTTTATTATGTGTATTTTCTTTCTTACTAGAAAAAAAAACATTTAGACAGCAATGTAATGGCTATTTATCATTTCACTCTGAGGATGCTTCATTATTTACTAATCATTTCCCTGTTGTTGGATATTTTCTTATATCCAAGTTTTTGCCACTGTAAATAACATAATATTGATCACTATGAGGGCATCAGATACAAAACTTTCTTTACTTAGGATAACTTCCTTGGTCTGTATTTCACAAACCTGAATCACTAAATCAGTGGGCTTTATGTTATAAAGACTTCTAATACATGTTGTCCATTTACTCTATATAAAAAGTAGTTGTTAGTTTACATTCATGCTAGCCGTCTAGCTCCTTTAGTCTCTCTCTCTCTTTTATTTAAGTCTACAATTAGAAAACGAAATATAAGAAAGCAAAACAAATACAAACTCTTCCTAGGAAAATTCCAATCTGCTATTTTGTGAAGACGCTGAAGTTAAACTGTTTTCCACATGATCCATATTCTATGTGTCTTTCATTAGCAGATAGCATTTGCTTTGATTTTAAGGTTGGGATAAGAGAGTCTCTGGCATGAATCTCTCTGATACACTCTTAAGTAAGAATGGATCTTTGAAGGCCTATGTGAAATTGTCAACCAGGGAGGAAGGAATGAGAATTCAATGCACCTCTTGTCAATAATTTTATTCTTTAACTTTTCTCTTTTTGTCTTATGATTCTCTGCTCTGCACACTTTCAATTCCAACACTCTTAGCTGGGTAAGAGTGTCCAGCCACCTGGTAGGCTCAGTCAAGAGGCCTGTTTGAACCCAGGAGTTTGAGGCCACAGTGAGCTATGATCATACAACTGCACTTCAGCCTAGGTGACAGAGTGAGCCTCTGTCTCTAAATAAATACAAAATAAAAATAAAACTCTAAACATTCATGATAGCCAAGCCATAATCCTAGAGGAATGCATAATATAATAGTAGGTCCCAAAGATGTGTGTTTGTGCCTGTATGTCCGAAAGTATGGTGTGTGTGTGTTTGTGTATGTGTGTGTGAGTGTGGAATAATGTTTATTTGTGTATGTATGAGTGTGAATGAATGGAATGTGTGTGTGCTTGTGTATGTGTGTGTGATGTGTGTGAGAGAAGGAATGTGAAGAAGTGGTACGTGTCTGTTTATGTGAAGGAGTGAGTATGGCAGATGTGGACCAGGCTGAAATAGGGGAGCAGGAAAACAGATGAGATATGGCACATACAACATATAAATTGGAGTGAAAGTATGTGATCTTTTGGAAACTAGTTCAAATGTAAAATTTTGACATGGTTCTACATCAGGAATGTCTTCACCTTTTATTTGAACTGCAGTAGATCTGATGCAATGATACTACCTACTACATTTGCCTTTTCATAAAGTTTTTCTCCAAATAGATTGTATTCTTGAGAAGTGTCATTTAACCAGGTTTGCAAAATCACCTGTGCAGGACATGGAGAAAGATATGGTTGTCTGAGGATTTTAATGGAAAAATCACAAAAGTGCATTTGACAGTGTGTCCATGCTCATTGGTTTGTATGTAAACCAATAAGCGTGTCCCACTAGCCTAGATATATTATATAGATACCTATATCTATATCTGTATAAATAGAGTTGTAACTTAGATTTCTGAGTTGTTCACCTTGAGAAACAAAATAAGCTTAAGTTTCCCTTAAATTTAGTATCTAAAAGAACAGTTGACTTTTTGTCCTATAATTTAAAAATAATTCTAGTTGTCTATACATTAAACATTTTTTTATTCTCACTTAGAATAATAACACTTTGGTTAGCTGCATTTTTAGCGCATGTGAAAAACTTCATGTCATCGGAGCATTTCTGTGACTTTCAGGTGTGGGTCAAATCTACCTGATATTTTAGTATCCAAATTAGAATCTGAGTGATCACACCTGAAGCTTTTTTCATCGAGTTCCATCTCCTCATGCTCTGCCTTCTGCATTGTCTTCTGAGTCTTAAGTTTGTTTCTGTCTTCAAGTTTACTTTTATACCAACTAAAATATTAAATAGTATTTTTAGTTGGGACAACTACTATATCATAAGCTGGAAAACTTCAGACACTTCACTTTGTGGTGGATATGAGTTCTATATGTTATATTATATACATTGAATATAATGTATTGTATATAAGATACAAGATTATATATTATGTATATAATATAATAATACATAATGTATATATTATTTGTTTGATATACAGTTATATGTATAATATATAGAGATATATATAAATCCCAAGACTCTTGGTGGATGCCTGTAACTACAACAGATAGTACCAAACCCTATATGTACTAATTTTTTCCTATACAAGGATACCTATAATAAAGTGTAATTTATAAATTAGACACAATAAGAAATTAACAACAATAACTAACAATAAAATAGAACAATGACAATAATATACTGTAACAAAAGTTTATGGATGTGGTCTCTCTCTCTTATTCTAAAAATATTGTGCTGTGCTATACTCACCCTTTTCCTTGTGATGATGTGAAATGATAAAATCTCCATGTCGTGAGATAAAGTGATGCGTAGTGACAGGCATTGTGATGTAAATCAGACATGTCAGAAATAAACAATTCATAAATTCTACATTGTGCCACATTCTGAGTAGTGTGATGAGATCTCGGGCCATCTTGCGCCCTCCCACGTGGGACATGAATCATCTTGGAGAAGCAGATCCAGGATGTCTGCCCTCCCTGCCCATGACTCACTTAGCAGCCATCTCCATTATCAGATCGACCATCATGTTGTTGCAGTGCTTGTGTTCAATTAACCTTTCTTTGACTTAATCATGGTCCCAAAGCACACAAGTAGTGATGTCATATTTTTGGACCCCAAATGACCACAGGTAAGTGAAATTGCAGAAAACAAAATTGTGGATAAAGGGAGACTATTGTACTTGGTTGTATTATAGAAGGGTAGTTTTCACTGTCTTATTCTTATAGCCTAGATAAAAAGCAATGGCTTGACAAAACAGTAACAGATAAAATGGATATGATCATGTGCCTGGCTAAACTCAAAAAGTAGTACAATGTTTGTAATTAATAAGGCTAATTGACCACACAGAGTCTGAAAATTAATTTCCTTTGTACAGGGGAGAATGCAGAGGGATGTGGTGAACCTCACAAATCTCCTTGCAGGGCACATAACTAAACCGTATTCTAACCCTGAATAATCCCCAAACACTCCCTCCAATACCCGCCAGCCACTGGGAAATTGTGCTTTCCCCAGGGCAGTTCCTGCATATTCTTTTCCCTATGCCCAAGCCTAACACCTCTCTGCCTGAAATATGAACCCCTCCCCTAAATTCCATCTTTTTCTTTGGGACCTAACTCTCCACTTGACTGGGTCTTCTCCAAAAAATCCATGGCTCTCCCCATTGTGATGCCAACAGCTCTCATCTACTGTACTGTAAATATTTCTTCACATGCTAATAAAAGTCTAAGAAACTCAAGGAGGATCTCATAACAAAAATAAGTACTAGGTTTAATTCTTCTTTCTCCTAATACCTAATACTAGGTTTGGAAAACAATAGCTAATAAACGCTAGCTGAATGAATGATGAAAAAATAAATAACCCTGAGTTAACCACTGTATCTTTAAGAAATTATTATAATAGTAACAGAAAGGAGATGACTAATATAGTTTTACTAAGTTTAGAAAGCCTTGGAAGGTTAAACTTCATGAGAGCGGTAGTCCTACCAAGTGTTTTATTATATTAGCAATTATCTTTTACATTCTAGCAAAATCCAGGCTTTTATTCACATTGTTTTCTGTCAAAGGTATAATCAATTATGAAGGTGAAATTATGTTGATGCTGAGGCAGTAAGGGGAACTCTAAATAGACGGAGTACTCAAGTCAGAAAATCATGAAAATGAAGCTGAAGTGATGGATTAGTGAAGACAGTGAGTCCCTCAAATTTGAGATGCAATGATAAAAGAATTGAGGGGGGAAAAAACCAAGTAGAAACTCAGTTGAAAAACTCATTTAAGTCTTCATGATTAAATTTCAAACATCTTTTATTACTATTCATTTATTTTATTTTTTTATTATTATACTTTAAGTTCTGGGGTACAGTTGCTGATTGTGCAGATTTGTTACATAGGTATACACATGTCATGCTTTTATCTAAAAAATCATAGTGGTATTCAGTCTCAAATTTCCAAGCCTTGTGTTCACCTTTCTCTGCTACGTTATCAGCTGGAAGGGAAAGCTGGTCATGAAACTGTTATGTTAAGCACTTTTCCACAAGAACTTATTGCTTTAATAAGTAGGGAAAATGCTCTTAAAGAAAAAAAATGTCATTCAAGATTCATTAGAGGGAAAAAAATAAAGAAGAAACCCACGTGATTCTCCATCGAATTCACACTTCCTTGCCATGGAATGCTGAACACACACCCTGAGATCTAAACAAAGAGTAGGGGTAAACAGTTCCTCATCACTAGAAAGAGAATTTTATATTCTCAGGGACAGTGCACTAAGACAAGAGTACATAGACCAGTGTGTACAGCAGGCGGTTATTCCCATGTCCCTGTAGACTGGGGATTCCAAGATAAACAATCCCTCACACAGGTAAGCACTCAATAAATATTTTTCGAAAGGATGGATGAACATTAGAAAGCAGTTTAATGCTCTTTAATAACTATAATCCCCACCTTGCAGATCAAACTCTCACCTTATATGAGCCTAGGCAGAAACCACAATTACTTATGCACCAACCTAATAAATAAAATTAATTCATATCTAAAAGAATTTGCATATCAGCATAATCTACTGCCTTAGAACCCCTTGCCTCTTTAGAAGTTATTTTACTGCCATTGCTTTACAGTTTTTACCAATTTTGAAAACAATGTGCATTAATAACAATACAGTAAAGTCACCTTATGACCTCAGGGAAAAGATACAGATTTTTTTTTTTCTGACAAGGTTTTTTCTTTCCTGATTAACTTTATTTTTAGAACTTGTTTTAAACATGTGTGACTAGAAATAATCAGCCTATGGTTAAAAACATAATACTATGATGAGTCATGTGGGTAGCAATGAAAGGGAAAAGAGATGATTCACTTTCCCAGCAGTGAGCGTTCCTCTTGGCTGCCTGGTTTCCGGCACCTCCCTCCACTGCCCCATAAAACCCCTGCCTTAGTTACAGCTAGGCAATTTTTCTCACCTTCCCTCTGAAACTTGTACTTAGACTACAAAGTTGGGATACTTGTGCATGAGGTTATTTTAAAGTCTGAACCCGATGTGGTAGGAAAGAGCAGGTATGGACACGGATCCCCAATATCCAGATTACATCTGTGAATAAAACCTAATCACATTCTCAGGTTCAAAGCAATAGCCCACTCACCCGACGGTCTCTTTGGATGATTGAAAATGGCTTAAGCAAGTACATATGGGTTTAAAGAGCCACTCAAAATGACTGAAAGGCAGGTTGTCCACAGAGAAGCCATGTCACTTCGTTGACAAATAAGCGTGGGTTGAGCTGGCAAGGGGCTTCCCGGGGGCCCCTCACCGGCAGGGTGAGAGGAAGCGTCAGGTGTGTGGGAATAATAAGTGAAGGTGCCATCCTCTCTGGTTCTACTATTATATAAATGTTATATTTGTTAGGCGAGCTCCCTCCCTGACCACCCCCCAAGCAGTTCATAGACAATAAAACACCAGGAATCCCCGAAGAGTGGTAAAATGCTGACATGATTTAAGAAGGAAGACTCTGATAAGAAGATAAAAACCTAATAAACAGAGTCTAGAGAACCTTGGTTCGTCTCAGGCGCTTGCCAGTGTAAGCAAAACCCTCCCAAGGAAAACAAAAGGAGTCTTAATGGTAAGGACATTCCACTCACAGACCATCTGAAGGAGAAAGTTAAGGCCGTGACCTCTGCAGGCTGCAGTTATGAGAGCTCTGACAACAAAATATTTGATTTGGTTCAAGAAGCAAAATCAGTCACTGGATTTTTTAATACATTTTTTTCTTCAATAAAAAAATAACATATTTTATGTGCTTGAAAGAGAGTTGTGTATACATGGTAAATATTTCTCCCACCCATGTAGTTTTTCTGTTTAGCTTGGTCTTAATTTCTTCTTGGATTTTAATCAACCCCAGGAAAAGGTGGATTCACAGGCCCATTGATTTCCCTTTTATAATTAACACAAGGCTCCCGACGGACGGCTAATCTAAAGTTTCACATATGAATCTGCAAATATGTAGACACACATTCTCTCCAAGAACCAGAATGAGAATCTGCAAAGCTGTGAATTTATTGTTGAAGATTTAGGGAATGCTAAAAGACTATATTGGCCTCATTGAGATCCAGAACAGAGAATTCCTTAGAAAAATGCTTAAATGCACATAGACTCCCAGGCTCACTCAAAACAAAACCTACAAAATGGTTGAAATTCTGAGCTATTCTGTTGCAACATGAATAGATGTATGTAATAAGAGATATGTATGAAGTTATTTATGCTTTTGGTATTTAAAGAAAATAAGTAGAATTAGAGAAGAAAGAGGAGAAAAGTTTTGTGGAAATTTTGCAAGGCTCTTTTAGTGCACTAACAAGAAGAGCTTCAATCTTGATGCTATTTTTCATTATGATTAGCTTAACTTAAAAAATGTATGGCTTATCTTTTCCCAGATACAGATAAGGATGACATATGATAATCAAGCATAACTAGCTTTTTTAAAAAAAATATTTTCTCCAAGAGCAAAAGGAAAAATGGGACAGAAATATAAATGGGCAAGATCTGGAAGAAAATAGAGAAGAAATAATAGCAGGTAGAGCAGAGGTCAGAACAAAATAGCCAAGGGTGGAAATCACTGAGCAGTGTGGGACTATAGAAAGACAAAAGAACAGGCTGAGATTCCTGGTCTTCTGCATCCTCTAGGCAGGTATTCAGAGAAGAAGACTGGATTTAAGAACATGCCCTAATAATTATCCTAAAGCTCCTACGTCTCAGAGGAAGGGACCACCGGAGGCATTGGGTATCTCATAGGCAGGGCAGAGGAGCAGGCAAGAGCATAACCTTGGGTTATGTAGGAGGTGAGAGCATGGTTTGCAACTACTGCTTAGTCTGTTTGCTTAGAATTCCAGACAGTGGAATGTGTGTGTGTTTATACACACACACACACACACACACACACACACACACACACACACACACACATATATATATATATTATATATATATTATATATATTATATATATATAATATATATATATATATATACACACACACACATACAATATTTTAGAAGGGGGGCTTATTATTTAAATTTAGAATTTTAGAGTTCAAAAGGACTCTGTCAAGAGAAAACTAGGGGCCAACAGTTACAGTCATGCAGTTAACTTTCTTATATGGCTAGAGCTTTTGTTCTTTGAACTTAGCTCTTTTCATAAGAGCAAACATAATGTAAAGCAGGTATTTTTTTCTTTAATGACCATGCACATTGAAGTAGAAGTAGATATTCAACAACTATAAAATGAATTTGACGGCATTAAGAAATTGTTTCCTTTGGGCATTTGGAATATTTAGTCTATCCACATTCATCTTTGAACCAGAAGACCACTAGTTTATTTGACACCAAATAGACACACAGCTGCAAGAGGCCAGGCTTTAATAGCATGCCCCCTTTGAGCATGAAACCAGAAGGTCAAAATTGACCATCATAAACTTGTTAGCAAAGTCTACCATTAGAATAAAGAAAATTAAATTCTATAAAATTAAACAACTCTGAACCTTGACATCAGAAACATGTTAATGTACTTGTTTTTACTCAGATTTAGATATCTTATACTTGGGTTTACCAGAGCTAATGTTATCCTCCTGGGTAATATCATTTAAAGAACTATACAATGACAAAAATGCTGTTGGGACAACCTATTTTATCTAGAAAGTGTACTGAAAGCTTGTGATTTGTAGTCAGGCAAGCTGGGTTCAAATCCTGGCTCCATCATGTCCCAGCATGCACCTGGCTCCAGCATGTGCCAGCTGTCTGACCTTGAGCAAGTTACTTAACCTCTGTGACACTAGACTTGCTAATTTCTAAATCGAGGTAAAAATAATACTATCTCAAAGAGTGGTTATGAAATTAATTAGTTTATGTAAGGTAGTGATACAGTCCCTGACACACAGAAATAGCTATTACTGTTTTCATAGTCATGCAAGTAATATGACCATGTTAAAATTTTGTAGGATGCAGAAATACCTTTAAAAAGAAAAATATCTTAATCCTAAATCTAATCCTTAATCCTAATAGTTGGGGATAATTACTGCCTTTCCTAATTCTTTTTTTTTTTTTTTTTTTTTTTTTTTTTTTTTTTTTTTTTTTTTTTTTTTTTTTTTTTCTTTCTTTTTTTTTGAGACGGAGTTTCGCTCTTGTTACCCAGGCTGGAGTGCAATGGCGCGATCTCGGCTCACCGCAACCTCCGCCTCCCGGGTTCAAGCAATTCTCCTGCCTCAGCCTCCCGAGTAGCTGGGACTACAGGCACGTGCCACCATGCCCAGCTAATTTTTGTATTTTTAGTAGAGACGGGGTTTCACCATGTTGA
>PVKV010025833.1:0-29015 GCA_004027835.1 Alouatta palliata | reverse complement strand
CCCACAAGCTGTTCTGAACAAGCCCAGGAGAGAGAAGCGCAGTCAGTCTCTGCCACACCGATCTTCTGCTCTCCCCCAGCCCTGTGAGTATCATCACCATGTAATCCTACGAGGCTGAAAATCTCATAAGCCTGGATTGACCCGCCAGAGCCATCCTGCACACCCAGGGCCGCGGCGGCCCGTGAGCGGGTCACACAGCCGTCCTGATGGAATCCGTCCCCATTCGCCTCTGTCGGATTACTCCCAGAACCCGCCACCCGTGGAAGGCAGATTGGCCTAGGATTCGTGTGCAAATCCCATTCGGCAAATGAAAGCATATTCTGGAGATGGTTAGCTTATTTCTGCAAGATGGCAGCAAGCCGGAGATAACGCATCTTCATCCTGTTACATGCACAAGGCCCCGTGTAATTCTCCCTGAGCCCCATCCCGTTCCAATCCCGAAGCCCTGTGGGAGAAACGCAATTCCTTCCACTGAAGGGTTGACGCTGTGGGCGAGACCTTCTCATCCTCCTGCTCCCAAACCACATGGAACGGAGAAACTGCATGGACATTTTTCTTGTTTTGTTTTGAGATGGAGTCTCGTTCTGTCCCCAGGCTGGAGTGCAGTGGCACGATCTCAGCTCACTGCAACCTCCGCCTCCCGGGTTCAACCAATTCTCCTGCCTCAGACTCCCGAGTAGATGGGATTACAGGCATGTGCCACCATGCCTGGCTAATTTTTATATTTTTAGTAGAGATGGGGTTTCACCAGGTTGGCCAGGCCTAGTCTTGAACTCCTGACCTCAGGTGATCCGCCCACCTCAGCCTCCCAAAGAGCTGGGATTACAGACACAAGCTACCATGCCCGGCCTGATTTTGACATGATTAACACTGGGGATTGATTCTTCTCTCAGGTGGGGCCACCCTGGGCACTGGAGGGTGCTGAGCACCATCCCTGGTCTCCACCCACTCCAGCCCAGAGCACCCCCAAGTCATGACACCCACAAACATCCCCAGACATCGCCAGTGTCCCCCAGGGTGGCAGGATCGCCCCCAGTTGAGACTCACTGCTCTAAAGCACATCCCTCAAGGGCAGCACAGCCAGGGACCTGGCATTCGATGACAGGCCTCTCCCCCACCCCCTAGGCCCTGCTGCACTTCCTCCTCTGGGAACTGAGTGGGCGGGATGGGCTGTCAGAGCCCCCTTCCCTTCCCACGCTGACATTCTGCCAGCACGTGGCAGGGGCGTCTTCTCTCGCTGGAGGCTGGATATAGAAACACAGCCCTGTCCTTTGTGCCATCGCCGAAGCTGTCAACCTCAGCCGTCACTCATCACCACAGCAACCATCTAAATATGTCACCAGCAAAGTGCTGATTGCAAAGGAAGGGGGCAGAGAGGCCTGGACGGGCTCGCACCCAGGTGCAGGTGCAGGGGAGGCGTCCGGGCCCGAGGGAGTGACGAGGCTACTTCAGAGTCACGAGACCCATCACGGCCGGGCCGGGTGTGACCTGGAACAGCCTCTGCCATACCCTGGGGCACACAGAGGAAAGGGGCAGGCATGCTTGACCCCAAGGGTTCAAGGTCTCTCGGAGCGGAGGACCAGGAGGGGGAAAGAACAGTGACACGGTCGGTTCTGCCTATTGTGCCCTCAGCGCGCTAGAGACCCTCCTCACCCGGTCCTCTAGGTCACCCCGGGAGGACGGCCCCGGCTGACACCATCTGCCCCATCGGGAATCTATTCAGCTGTCTACTGTGAGCAGGGCGCAAACCCTTTTTTTTTTTTTTTTTTTTTTTGCCAAATAGTTAATGCAAGGTCTCTCCCCCGGGAACCGTGCACATTCAAGGCCAGGTCATTCTCTGGGGTGCAGCTGTCCTGGGCACTGAACGGTGCTGAGCAGTGTCCCTGACCTCCACCCACTCCATGCCGAGACCATCCTCAGGTTGTGATGACCACAAATGTCCTCAGACAACACCCAGCGTCCCCTGGGGCAGAATCACCCTCAGCTGACACCCCCTGAGTTAGGGGATTCCACAGACCCCCAGGAGACTCTGTCCCATGATCCTTTGCCCTGCTGAGGTCCCAGGAGGCTGCACACATTGAAATCCACACTTTGAGTTCGGAGGGAGATAGGAGGTGGATTCCAGGAGCTGGGCGCCCCAGGTTCACACCGTCTGCCCCGTCGGGAGCTTATCCTGGTGAGCAGGGAGCAGGCTCCATTTCTTCCCCAAAATAATCAACGCTGAGTCTCTCCTCCAGGGCACTGTGGACAACTGGGGCTGGACCATTCTCTGGGCTGGGGCTGGACCATTCTCTGGGCTGGGGCCATCCTGAGCACTGAAGGGTGCTGAGTGGCATCCGTGGCCTCCACCCACCCCCTGCCAGGAGCACTTCTCAGTGGTGACAGCCACAAATGTCCCCAGACACGGCCCAGTGCCCCCCGGGGGCAGGATTGCCCTGCTGTGCGGGGCAGTCCACACCACACCCCACCACTTGGAACTGGACTGTCTGGAGAGATGGTAAACGAGGATTTGGCAAGTAGAGCCCCAATGAAGGACAAAATATAAGAAAGAAAATGCTGCCGGGCGCGGTGGCTCACGCCTGTAATCCCAGCACTTTGGGAGGCCGAGGTGGGAGGATCACGAGGTCAAGAGATTGAGACCATCCTGGTCAATATGGTGAAACCCTGCCTCTACTTAAAAAATACAGTAATTAGCTGGGTGTGGTGGTGTGTGCCTGTAGTCCCAGCTACTCGGGAGGCTGAGGCAGGAGAATCGCTTGAACCCAGGAGGCAGAAGTTGTGGTGAGCTGAGATCGCACCATTGCACTCCAGCCTGTGCAACAAGAGTGAAACTCCGTCTCAAAAAAAAGAAAGAAAGAAAGAAAGAAAGAAAGAAAGAAAGAAAGAAAGAAAGAAAGAAAATGAGTACGAATGGATTTCTTTTTTACTTTTTCTTTTTTTTTTTTTTTTGAGATGCACTCTTGCTTATCCCCCCCAGGCTAGAGTGCAGTGGCGCAATCTCGGCTCACTGCAACCTCTGCCTCCCGGGTTCAGGCTATTCTCCTGCCTCAGCCTCCCAAGTAGCTGGGATTACAGGCGTGCCACCACGCCCGGCTAATTTTTGTATCTTTAGTAGAGATGGGGTTTCACCATCTTGGCCAGACTGGTCTCGAACCCCTGATCTTGTGATTCACCCACTTTGGCCTCCCAAAGTGCTGGGATGACAGGCGTGAGCCCCATCTCCTGGCCAGATTACCTCCTTTCTGGACTAAACCAGAGCACAGCATAGTGTTTCCGTCTAGAGCAGGATGCCAACATTTTCAGCCATTTTCTGCCGTACAGGCCGTCATGCCCTCTGTTGCAACCACCCAACTCTGCTGCTGTTCTTGAAAGCAGCCATAGGCTATGCAAAAACACATGGGCATGGCCCAGTGTGTGCCAATAAAACTTTATTTATAAGAGGCCTGGATTTGCCCCCAAGGCCATTGTTTGAGACCCTCACCTGGAAACAGTCTGGGACAGCATAGCACCATTTCAGCCACTAAATACTCTCCTCTGGGCAGCATTTCAATCTTTTTCTTTTTCTTTTTCTTTTTTTTTGGAAACAAAGTCTCGCTCTGTCGCTCAGGCTGGAGTGCAGTGGCGTGATCTCGGCTCACTGCAACCTCCGCCTTCTGGGTTCAAGAGATTCTCCTACCTCAGCCGCCTGAGTAGCTGGGACTACAGGCGCCTGCCACCACGCCTGGCTAATTTTGTATTTTTAGTAGAGACAGGGTTTCACCATGTTGGCCAGGCTGGTCTCGAACTCCTGACTCCGCCCACCTCCACCTCCCAAAGTGCTGGGATTACAGACGTGAGCCACCGCACCCGGCCAGCATCCCAATCTTTCATCCTAAAATTCGATGAGGGTTCTATCAAAAGACATCCACCTGTGATCCTCAACATCACACAGCAGAATTAGCACAGAGCATCCCTTCCCACAAAACACACATTCAGCCGGGCGCGGTGGCTCACGCCTGCAATCCCAGCACTTTGGGAGGCGGAGGCAGGTGGATCACTTGAGGTCAGGAGTTCAAGACCGGCCTAGCCAACATGGTGAAACTCCCATACAAAAATCAGCCGGGCGAGGTGGCACGCCCCTGTTATCCCAGCTACTCGGGAGGCTGAGGCAGGAGAATCGCTTGAACCTGGGATGCGGAGGTTGCAGTGAGTTGAGATCGCGCCACTGCACCCTGGCCTGGGCCATAGAGTGAGACTTGCTCTCAAAACACAAACATCAACAAAAAAATTCACAGCCCCAACATTTTGTTTCTTTGAAACGCAGAAGAGGGCCGTTTCTTTTCTTACCATCTATCTCCTGTGCGTGAATACGTCACCGTTATGTGCTGGCCAGAAGCCTTGGCTCCAAAGGGCATTCAGAATATCTAATTTGGAGCCAGGCACAGTGACTGACACCTGTCATCTCAGTACTTCCCGGGAGGCTGAGGCAGGAGGATTGCTTCAGGCCAGGAGTTCAAGACCAGTTGGGTAACATAGTGAGACCCCATCTCTACAAAAATAATTCAAAAATAGGCTGAGCGCAATGGCTCACACCTGTAATCCCAGCACTTTGGGAGGCCAAGGCAGTTGGATCAGCTGATGTCAGAAGTTCAAGACCAGCCTGGCCAACAGGGTGAAACGCCATCTCTACTAAAAATACAAAAATCAGCCAGGTGTGATGGCACGCACCTGTAATCCCAGCTACTCAGGAGGCTGAGGCAGGAGAATCGCTTGAACCCGGGAGGCGGAGGTTGCAGTGAGCCGAGATCGCGCCACTGCGCTCCAGCCTGGGTGACAGAGCGAGACTCTGTCTCCAAACAAACAAAAAGCAAAGAAACTCTGAGAAACTGTCACAGGCCAGAGATGGGATCCCAAACAGGGCCCCGGGGCAGGAAAGGACATTAGGGGAAACTGAGGAGATCTGAGTCGGATGTGGACTACCGCTAATGAAGATGTAGTGATCCTGGTTCACTCGCTGAGACAGATGCGCCATGCCACTGGGTGGGAATACTAGGGAAAACTGGGCATTTGTAGGGGATATGAAACCGTCTGCACTGCGTTCCCAGTTTTCCTGTAAATCTGAAGCTATTCTAAAATGAAAAGTTTATTTAAAAAAAAGAGAGAGAAGAGAGAGAAGGATGACAGGCAATTAGCTACTTATGCTGGAAAACGCTCTAAAATGTGAGTGAGGGAACAGTTAGTTCCTGTGACAGCATCTAATAATGAGATGATTATGTAAAACCTAGAAAAGAAAGACGCTAAAAACGGGATATGCAAATTGGCAGGGGAAGTTTGCACTTATGACAAGAATGGGAGGGGTGGGGGGACCGGTGAGCGGCCGGCGGGGTTGGTCTTCCCTCCTGTTTCCCTGGCTTGGTGATGGCCACCAAGGACCCTGACCCCGGGGTGTGGGATAGAGGGGCTGCTGGACGCTGGACGGAGCTCCATGCCGCCCTCAATAAATGCCTCTAAGGGTGCAGTCGGTGCCTGGGCTGGAGGAGGGCTGCAGTTTTATGGATGGAAAGTTCTAGGAAATAAGGGTGAAGCGGCCGGGTGCGGTGGCTCATGCCTGTAATCCCAGCACTTTGGGAGGCTGAGGTGGGAGAATCACTTGAGGCCAGGTGTTCAAGGCCAGCCTGGGCAACACGGTGAAACCCCATCTCTACTAAAAACACAAAAATTAGCCGGGCGTGGGGGTGCACGCCTGTAATCCCAGCTACTCGGGAGGCTGAGGCAGGAGGATCTCTTGAACCCGAGAGGCGGAGGCTGCAGCAAGCTGAGATCGACCCATTGCACTCCAGCCTGGGCGACAGAGCAAGACTCTGTCTCAAAGAAAAAGAAAAAAAAGAGAAAAGATTTGCTGACGCCTCACAAGACAGAGCCGTACATCACAATGTCAAAGCCTCTGGCTGTTTTCTTTTCAAACTCTCTCTCTGAGTGCTCCGTTAATATTTTGTCAGAGGAGCAGAAATAGCAGGGTCAGCCTCCCCGGGAGTGAAATGAGTTCTGCCTGGTGCAGCCTGGTTCTGGCCCAGGTGACCCACCCTCCCCTCAGCCCGGCTCCGGGGGAAGGAGCGCCAGCTGGGGCATGGCCACCACTGTCGGGGAAGCAGAGACTGGCAGCTGGCCTGCCTCTGAGCTCCCCTCGGGGGCCCGTGTGCCGTGTGCCGTCACCTCGACCCACTGTCACAGGGGACGGGATGGCGCCGAGGCTTGCGCTCCCAGCGCCAGTGTCTGCACCCACACAGGTCACCCAGACTCCACACGGCCAGCCCCGCAGCCTCCAGACGTTTAGCCTTGCCGAGCCAGGACGGCCACTGCATCCACACGGCTCGATTCTCAGACCCTGAGCTGCCTCGGGCACAGCTGTGTGTTGGGCACGGAGAGTCACAGAGCGCCCTGTGCTCGGAAGGTCACCTTGGTCTAGGATCTGTTCCCCTGGGCGTTGCTCAGACATTTGGGGCTGGAGTGTTCCATGGGGTGGGGCAATCCCGGGGAATGCAGGGTGCAGCGTCCCTGACCCCGACCCACTCCATGCTGGGAGCACCCCCCCCGCAGAGCTGTGACAGCCACAATGTCCCAGACATCACCAGGTGTCCCTGGGGGGACAGAATCACCCGCCATTGATACACCTTGGGTTAGAGATTCCACGGACTCCCCCCCCAAGAGACTCTGTGTCCCCGTTGAGGCCCCAGGAGGTGGCACACATTGAAATCCACACCCTGAGTGGGGAGGGAGAGAGGAGGTGAGTCCCAGGAGCTGGGGGTCCCTCTGGTTTCGGGAGTTTATTCTGGTGTCTGGTGTGAGCAGGGAGCAGACTTGATATTTTTCCAGATAATTAAGGCAGAGTCTCTCCCCCTTGGCATTCAAGACTGGGTGGTTCTCTGTGGTCGTCCTGGGCACTGCAGGGTACTGAGCAGCGTCCCTGGCCTCCACCCAGTCCACGCCTGAAGCTGCCCCTCTCTTAACTGTGACAACCACAAATCTGTGCCCATCTAGGCTTACAACGTCCGGCTGATCTCAGACAACCCCTGCTTCCACCAACTCCCAGCAGCCCGGGAGCTACAGCCCTTCTGATGACCACCCTGGCGGTTGCAGGGAGGAAGGCGAGGGCCACCCCGGATAGCCCTGGACACCGGTGGCTCTGAGCCTCGCTCTGGCCAGCACTGGCCAAGGTGTCCTTCACAGCAACCACAAGGACCAACCCCCCAAGTGCTGACAGACGAGGTGAACAAGGCTCAAGGTGACAGTGGCCGGCCTGCCTTCTGCCCCATCTGCATTGTCCAGCCTCAGCCACCTCCCTCAGCCCAGAGAGAGGGGAAAGGGCCATGCAGGGGAGCGTCTGCCCTGGCTGAGCTCCGGGGCCCCGTCCAGCAGCCATGAGTTTGAGGTCGGCCCCGAGGCAGGCAGGTGACGGGGAGCACGCGGAGCCCCAGACACATAACACCTGGCCCATTCAGAAGGCATCCGGGCACCACTCCCGGCCCCAGCGGTGTGAAGTGCAGTGTCATCAGCTCTCCCAATGACTCTAAGAGAAGCTGGGAAATGCTCTACTGAAAAATCTCCTGATTTTTGGTTTCATTTTATTTTATTCTTTTTTGTTTTAGATGGAGTCTCCCTCTGTCACCTAGACTGGAGTGCAGTGGTGCAGTCTCGCCTCACTGCAAAGTCCACCTCCCAGGTTCTCAAAAAAAAAAAAAAAAAGAATCTGAAATATATTGTAAATATACACAAGTGCATGTTTGAAATATACAAAAGCAGTGCAGGATACTCTCGAAGGGAATCAGCACTATCAATACTGCTACACTGCTGGGAGAGGCGCAAGGTATCCCAAAGTGACTGGTTTTTTGGCTTGGTTTTGTTTTTCTTTTTGAGACAAAGTCTTGCTCTGTTGCCCAGGCTGGATTGCAGTGGCACAACCTAGGCTCACTGCAACCTCTGCCTCCTGGCTCAAGCGATTCACCTGCCTCAGCCTCCGGAGTAGCTGGGATTACAAGCGCCTGCCACCGCGCCTTGCTAATTTTTGTATTTTTAGTAGCAACAGGGTGTCACCATGTTGGCCAGGCTGGTCTTGAACTTCTGACCTTGTGATCCACCCGACTCAGCCTCCCAAAGTGCTGGGATTACAGGCATGCGCCACCACGGCCGGCTAATTTTTATATTTTTAGGAGAGACAGGGTTTCAACATGTTGGCCAGGCTGGTCTTGAACTCCTGACCTCAGGTGATCCACCCAGAATGCTGGGATTATAGGGGTGAGCCACCGTGCCTGGCCTGCAAGGTGACTGTTCTAACACAGAGGATACCTGCTCTGAGGCAAAATCAGGGCGTGTTGAAGATAAGAGAGACCTCCTTATCTGACGGTCGTAACTCACATTTTCACCCTCGATGGCGCCGGCTCCGTGGGGCGGCTTTTCTGCACAGCAGAGCTGGAAAACTGTGCCACTGTATGTCACCCGAAATGGACTCGGTTAGAAAACAATGCGCTTTCGTAACGTACACCGTACTACTTTTCCTAAAACAGAACTGTCAGAACGCCTCCCGCTCTGGCTAGGACTAGAATAGATGAAAAATCCAGATTTTCACACACCCGGGACTGGTAATGTTTTAACACATGGAAAACGCGACAGGGTTACAGACTGCTTTAGATTCTCCAAACAAACCCGCAGCAGTGCCAAGCACTCCTAGCAGTTGGACGTTTTCATAAATGAACCCAAGCAGATCACGTTCTCGGAGACGGAGGCACTCCCGTTGCGCGCCTGAAGAACTCACGGGTCTCTCTCTCTCTCTCTCTCTTTGCAACAGCGGACGACTCCTTAAACCCTGGCTGGTGGTGGTGGCTCAGGCCTGTAATTCCAGCACTTTGGGAGGCCGAGGCGGGCGGATCGCGAGGTCAGGAGTTCGAGTCTGACCAACATGGTAAAACCCTGTCTCTACTCCAAATGCGAAAAAATTAGCCGGGCGTGGTGGTGGATGCCTGTAATCCCAGCTACTCAGGAGGCTGAGGCAGGGGAATTGCTTGAGCCCAGGAGGCAGAGGTTGCAGTGAGCCAAGATTGTGCCACTGCACTCCAGCCTAAGCGACAGAGCGCGACTCCGTCTCAAACAAACAAGCAAAACCCTGGAACCAGCCCAGAACAGCAGCAAGTGCAGAGCCTCAGGAATGGGAATGTGGCTTTATGGAACCTCCAGGTTCAAGGGAACACCGGCAAGGAGCAGCTTCATTACCAAGCCCAGCATGATCCACCAAAAATCTGCAACCATGAAGACCAGGAAATGCCAGCAGAGCCCAGCAGGAGAGGTCGCTGGATGGTCAAGAAGCAGGGAGTGTTATTTAGCAAACCAGGTTGGTTGAAGGGTAGAAAATATCGGATGTCAGGGCCCCTCTGCAGAGGACAGTTCTGAAGGACAGCAAGGACCTAAATTGGCTCATATGAGGGACTGCTGGGGAAAACACTTCCCCAGGATCCTATAAGATATAAAGAAAAACACGTGACAGCAGAAAAGACATTCCTGACACAGGGGCGGGGGAGGGGGCGTCTCAATCGGGTGGGGGAAGGGAGGGGATTCTGCCCCCAGGGGACACTGGGCAATGTCTGGGGACATTTGTGGTTGTCACGACTGGGGGTGCTCCTGGTATGGAGTGGGTGGAGGCCAGGCAATGCCACTCAGTGCCCTGCAGTGCCCAGGATGCCCCCGCCCTAGAGAACAATCCTGCCCCAATGTTCACAGCGCCGGGGGAAGAGACTCGAAGTTAATTATTTGGAAAAATAATATTGCTGAGCCAGATCCTCGGAATGGGGCCTTATTTGGAAACAGGGTTTTTGCAGATGGAATTATTACTAAGACGAGGTCGCACTGGATTAGCAGGGGCCCTAAATCCAATAACCGACGTCCTTATAAGACGAGGGAAATTTGGACACAGATGCACACAGGGAAGGGGGCCATGTGAGGATGGGGGCAGAGACTGGAGCCATGTCACAAGCCACGGAGCGTCAAGAACCACTGGCCACTGCCAGATGCTGGAAGAGGCAGGAAGGACCCTCCCCGGGAGCCTCTGGACTGGGTACAGCCCTGCCCACACCTTCATCTCAGACTTCTGACTTCCAGCATCGCCAGAGAATCACTTTCTGTGGTTCTGAGCCATGCAGGTTGAGGTCTTTTGCCACGAGAGCCCTCAAATACCCAAACTTCACCCCACAGATACCTTCCCGTAGGCAGCCACATCCTGCTATGCTCAGACACCTGCCTCGTGGACATACATGCCCCCTAAGGCGCCAGATAGACACTGATTTCCATCTAGAAGAGTCCATGAAATCCTCAGCGATACATCTCTACCGCCCAGGCTACAGTGCAGCGGCACAATCTCGGCTCATTGCAGCCTCCACCACCCAGCTCAAGCGATCCTCCCACCTCAGCCTCCCAAGGAACTGGGACCACAGGCGTGTGCCATCATGCTTGGCTAATTTTTGTTTTTTTGCTTTGTTTGTTTGTAGAGATGGGGTTTTACCACGTTGCCTAAGCGGGTCTCAAACTCCTAGACTCAAGCAATCCTCCCACCTCCGCCTCCCAAAGTCCTGGGATTACAGGCATGAGGCACCGGGCCCAGCCCCTTTGGTGATTTTCAGGAGCAGCTTGTTAGATATTCTGCAGATGGGGGCTCAGGAGCCTGCACCACTTCCTAGACCCAGTTGGAGGAGTTGGGTGTAATTTTCGGTTGGGCAGCTAGCTGCGAGACTCAAAGAGACGCCGGTCAGAGGGAAGTTACTCAGACAGCTTCTGGGGTTGCCAGGAAGACCGAGCCACTTGCTCTCATGTGCACTTTCCCTCCCCGTCCAGGGCTGATTTCCACCCAGGCAAGACTCCCAATTCCCAAAGAATCTCAAAGCAAGGCGTTCTCCTGGCCGCGATCCGGCCATAGGCTCTGAAGGGACTCCGTATCTTCATTACAGACCCAAATCTGTGTCACCGTCGCGGAGCAAAGACGGCTGCTTAATTACACTTGCATGTGTGCTCGCACGATTCCTTCCAGGGAGCAGGATCTGGGACTGTCCTCTGGAGACAGGGCCTTCCAGGCAGTGTTGAGCTCCGTGTTGCAGCATGGAGGCTGAATCTAATCTATCGACAGGCTGAATCTAACCTATCGATGGAAAATTCCATATATTTCTTTGGCTCAGATTCCTTTCTATACAACCGTGGTTCACAGCCAGGGGTCCTTCTGGTCCCCAGGGGATGCTGGGTGGTATCTGGGGTCACTTCTGGCTGTTATGACTTGGGGATGCTTCTGGAGGCCAGGGCTGTGTCTCAGCACCCTGCAGTGCCCAGGACAACTGCACCCCAGAGAACGATCCAGCCCTGAATGCCAAGGGGGAGATACCCTGCCTACATGATTTGGAAAAATACTGAGTCTGCTCCCTGCTCACGCCAGACTCCAGAAAAAACTCCCGATGGGGTGGACAGCAGGAACCAGGGGGACCCCCAGCTCCTGGGATTCTCCTCCTCTCTCCCTCCTCACTCAGGGCGTGGATCACAAAGTGTGCAGCCTCCTGGGACCTCAGGAGGGCAGAGAATCATGAGACTCGGAGTTTCTTGGGGGTCCATGGAATCCTCTAACCCCAGGGGTCTCACCTGGGGGTGATTCTGCCCCCCATGGGGCACTGGGCAAAGTCTGGGGACATCTTTGGTTATCATAACTGGAGATGTCCCTGGCATAGAGTGTATGGAGGCCAGGGACACTGCTCAGCACCCCACAGTGCCCAGGACGGCCCCACCCCAGAGAACATTCTGGGTCCAAGGTCCACAGTGACAGAGTGACAACCGCCATCATCATCTGCAGGACTGACTATAGCCACATGCATATGGTCCCACAAACATGACTGTGACCATCCCTCTGACTCAAAGGACAAAGGTAGTCCCAACCTATCTTCTTCTTCTTCTTCTTCTTCTTTTTTTTTTTTGAGATAGAGTTTCACGTTGTCGCCCAGGCTGGAGTGCAGTGGTGCAAACTTGGCTCACTGCAACCTTCTTCCTCCAGGTTCAAGCGATCCTCCTGCCTCAGCCTCCCAAGCAGCTCGGACCACAGGCGTGCACCACCACATCTGGTTTGTTTTTAATAATTTTTTTGTAGAGATAGACTATGTTGCCAAGGCTGGCCTCGAACCCCTGGGCTCAAGCAATCCTCCCAACTCAGCCTCCCAAAGTTCTGGGATTACAGGCGTGAGCCACCACACCCAGCCAATACTAATATTAATATATAATATCAGCAGTGATTCCAGCAATAACAGTGATAACCAGGACCACTACCCACTCAGGTCACAGCCTTGCAGTCCATCCCAACCTATTCAATGACCCTAGGAAGTGATTCCTATCCCATCTGACACACAAAGAAACAGAAACAGAGAGGTTCCATGTTTTGCTCAAAGTTCACACAGAAAGAAAGTCACACAGTAGCTAAGTAGGTATTCCAAATCCAATGCCTCAATGCTGCTTACATTCCAGAAAGCTCTAGAAGGTTCCGGGAGTTTCTAGAATGTTCCAGAAGATTCCAGAACCTTCCACAACACAATACCTTTCAGTCCTCACATCTCTTACTCCCCCAGGTCCCACTTCCTCAAAACAGGACAGACTTGTCAACCCATTGGGCTCCCACCTGCATCTTCACCTTATTCATTGTATCAAGGTAGCACCTTCTTAAATTACCTGGGGCTGGCAAGACCTAAATCAAAGACATGACCTGCTCAGCAGTCCCAGATGTGGAGGAACTCAAACCCCAGGGCCAGAATCCCTTAAAACAGAACGAGTCAGTGTCCACAGCTCTACTGGGCTTCACCCACAGCAGAGAAAGATGAGGCGCTCACAGGGAGAAAAACAGGACCATCTTCACACAGTCTATTCAAGACTGTCAGCCAGGCATGGCAGCTCACACCTGTAATCCCCACACTTTGGGAGGCCAAGACAGGCAGATGACCTGAGCTCAGGAGTTCGAGACCAGCCTGGCCAACATGGTGAAATCCTGTCTCTACTAAAAATAGAAAAATTAGCCAGGCTTGGTGGTGGGTGCCTGTAATAATCCCAGATACTTGGTAGGCTGAGACAGGAGAATCGCTTGAACCCAGGAGGAGGAGGTTGCAGTGAGCCCAGATCGTGCCACTGCACTCCTGCCTGGGCAACAGAGTGAGACTCCGTCTCAAAACACACACACACACACACACACACACACACACACACACTCTATGTGAAAAAAAGAAGCATGTACTCTTTCCCTCCTACTCCAAAAAGAAAAGACTGTCAGCCGGGCGCAGCAGTTCATGCCTATAATCCCAGCACCTTTGGCTTAAGCCCAGGAGTTTGAGACCAGTCTGGGCAACATACTAAGATCATGTTTTTTGGGATTTTTTTTTTCTTTTGTGATGGAGTCTGCTTTGTCGCCCAGGCTGGAGCGCAGTGGCGCAATCTCAGCTCATTGCAACCTCCACCTCCCAGGTTCAAGCAATTCTGCCGCTGCCTCCCAAGTAGCCGGGACTACAGGTGCATGCCACCATGCCTGGCTAACTTTTTGTATTTTTAGTAGAGATGGCGTTTCACTGCGTTAGCCAGGAAGGTCTCGATCTCCTAACTTCATGATCTGCCCGTTTTGGCCTCCCAAAGTGCTGGGATTACAGACGTGAACCACCTCGCCCAGCTGGCCTCCAGCTCTTGGACTCAAGCCATCCTCCCATCTCAGCCTCCCAAAGTGCTGGGATCACTAGCATGAGCTGCTGCACCAGGCAAGAACTTCCCTGCAGTGTGTGTGGACGTAGGCTTTCATTCCCCTTAGGTGTTTACCGAGGAGGGGACTCAGAGGGTCATATGGAAATGTTACATGTAACCATTTCAGGAACTGCCAGGCTGTTTCCTCAGCAGCTATACCACCTTATATTCCCAGCAGTGACACCGGAGGGTTCCAATGTCTCCACATCGCCGTGAGCCCTTGTGATTGTTTTTTTTTTTTAATTCTAGCCATCCTAGTGGGTGTGCAGTGGTATCTCATCATGGCTTCGATTTACATTGCCCTGAGGACTGCCACGGAGCACGTTTTCAAGTGAAACTTACAGTTTTTGTTTCTTTGTTTCTGTTTTTTTCTGAGACAGAGTCTTGCTCTGTTGCCCAGGCTGGAGTGCAGTGGCACAATCTTGGCTCACAGCAACCTCCGCCTCCCAGGTTCAAGCGATTGTCCTGCCTCAGCCTACCAAGTAGCTGGGATTACAGGTGTGTGCCACCACGCCCAGCTAATTTTGTGGTTTTAGTAGAGATGGGGTTTCTCCATGTTAGTCAGGCTGGTCTCAAACTCCTGACCTCAGGTGATCCACCCGCCTGGGCCTCCCAAAGTGCTGGGATTACAGGCGTGAGCCATGCATCCAGCCAAGACCCCCATCTCTATCCTTAAAAAAAAAAGACCATTTTCCCCAGAATACCTGATAGATGCCTCCACACGTTTTGCGGTCTTCTTACCTGCTCTGGAGGTAGGAGCCTCTTCTACAGATAAAGCAAATAAACAAAAATGACACTCAGGCTGAAGAAGGTGAGAGCTCCCACAAGGACTAGCAGAGGGGAGGCAGGTGGGAGCCTGGCAATTTCAAGGTGTCACTGAAGCACAAGGTGACATCAGACAGGGAGAAGAAACGGGGGAGCCGGAGCAGGAGGAGACTGTGAAAGCCAGTACCGACGGCATTCCAGGTGATGAGAAAAACGAGAGAGACCCTGGAGGAGGAGGAGGAGGAGGAGGAATGGGGAGGGAAATGAACTGAGCTGTGAAAAAAACCGCCTGGGGCTGACCAGCTCTTGCACGGGGACAGGCCAGCTTGGGCAGGGATGGGCTTGCTGCTGGGAGGCGTCCGAGCTGAAACAAGAGGACAGGCCAGCTTGGGCAGGGACGGGCTTGCTGCTGGGAGGCGCCCGAGCTGAAACAAGAGCTCCTGCCCGGGCTGGCTGGGGAGCTGGTGGACATGGTCGGACAGAGGAGCTGAAACCCCCCACTCGGCCCCAAGGGGCTGAGCTGCAGAAGCGGCGTCGAATGGACAAAAATCCCACCAGGCACAGAAGCGTGACCAGCAAGTCTATGGACTTAAAAACAAACGATGGGGCCGGGCGCGGCGGCTCACGCCTGTCATCCCAGCACTTTGGGAGACTGAGACAGGTGGATCACAAGGTCAGGAGTTCGAGACCATCCTGGCCAATATGGTGAAACCTCGTCTCTACTAAAAATACAAAATTAGCTGGGCGTGGTGGCGCACGCCTGTAATCTCAGCTACTAGGGAGGCTGAGGCAGGAGAATCGCTTGAACCCGGGAGGCGGAGGTAGCAATGAGCCGAGATCCTGCCACTGTACTCCAGCCTGGGGCGACAGAGTGAGACTCTGCCTAAATAAAAATTTAAATAAATAAATAAATGATGGGGCCGGGTGCGGGGGCTCACGCCTGTCATCCCAGGACTTTGAGAGGCCAAGGCAGGCAGATCACCTGAAGTCAGGAGTTCAAGACCAGCCTGACCAACATGGCGAAACCCTGTCTCTACTAAAAATACAAAATTAGCTGGGCGTGGTGGCGCATGCCTGTAATCCCAGCTTCTTGGGAGGCTGAGACAGGAGAATCGCTTGAACCCCAGAGGGAGGTAGAGGCTGAAGTGAGCTGAGATCATGACACTACATTCCAGCCTGGGCCCTAGAGAGACTCCATTTCAAAAAAAAAACTGATTAGAAAAAAAAAAAAAACAGATAATGGGGCCAGGCACAGTGGCCCATGCCTGTAATCCCAGCACTTTGGGAGGCTGAGGCAGGCAGATCACTTGAGGTCAGGAGTTCGAGATCAGCCTGGCCAAAACAGCAAGACCCCATCTCCACTAAAAATACAAAAAATAAATTAGTCAGGTGTGGTGGTGGCACCTGTAATCCCAGCACTTTGGGAGGCTGAGGAAGGAGAATCGCTTGAACCTGGGAGGTGAAGGCTGCAGTGAGCTGAGATCATGCCCGTGCACTCCAGCCTGGAGTGAGAGTGAGACTCCATCTCAAAAAAAAAAAAAAAAAAGATGCTGGGCCTTGAAATGCCTACTCCTGTGGGAGTGTACCCAAGACAAAGGAAACCTATGTGTCTGGCTGGGCGCAGTGGCTCACACCTGTAATCCCAGCACTTTGGGAGGCCGAGGTGGGTGGATCACGGGGTCAGGAGATTGAGATCATTCTGGCCAACATGGTGAAACCCTGTCTCTTCTAAAAATACAAAAATGAGCCAGGCGTGGTGGTGTGTGCCTGAAATCCCAGCTACTCGGGACACTGAGGCAGGAGAATCACTTGAACCCCGGGAGGCGGAGGTTGCAGTGAGCTGAGATTCTGCCACTACACTCCAGCCTGGACCACAGAGCAAGACTCCATCTCAAAAAAAAAAAAAAAAAAAAAAACCTACATGTCCCGTCTCGTCCACCGATGTTCACAGCAGCACCATTTGAAATAGCCGAGAAATGGGAGCAGCTAAAGAGGTAAGTGAACCCACAAAGCATGGTCCGTCATGCTCTGGAATCTCATCCAGTCTTGAAACAGGAGCAAGGGCTGGGTTTGGCGGCTCACACCTATAACCTCAGCGCTTTGGCCAGGAGTTCAAGGCTGCAGTGAGCTCTGATCACACCGCTGCACTCCAGCCTGCATGAGAGAGTAGGACCCTGTCGCTAGAAAAAAATAAAATAAAAATGTGGATGATCTTGAGGACATCATGCTCAGTGAGAGAAGCCAGACACAGAAGGCCTCAAAGTGTGGGTGAGTCCTTTTTTTTTTTTGAGACAGAGTCTTGCTGTGTCTCCCAGGCTGGAGTGCAGTGGTGTGATCTCGGCTCACTGCAACCTCCGCCTCCTGGGTTCAAGTCATTCTCTTGCCTCAGCCTCCTGAGTAACTGGGATTACAGGTGCCCGCCACCACACCAGGCTAATTTTTGAATTTTTAGTAGAGACGAGGTTTCGCCATCTTGGCCAGGCTGGTCTTGAACTCCTGACCTTGAGATCCACCCGCCTCCCAAAGTGCTAGGATCACAGGCACGAGTCACCGTGCCCGGCTGTATGATCCTATTTCTAAGAAATGTCCAGAACAGAGCAATCCACAGAGACAGAAGGGGATGTGTGGGTGATGGGGGCTGGGGGAGGGGGTGGGGAATGATGGCCAATGAGGATGGGGCTGCTTCTTTGGGGTGATGGAATGTTCTAATTTTTTTTTTCCTTTTTAGACAAGGTCTCATTCTGTCGCCCATGCTGGAGCACAGTGGTGCCATCACCACTCATTGCAGCCTCAACCTCCTGGGACTCAGTCGATCCTCCTGCCTCAGCCTCCCAAGTAGTTGGGGCTACAGGTGCATACCACCAAGCCTGGCTTGTTGTTTAGTTTTTGTGGAGATGGAGTCTTACTATATTGCCTGGGCTGATCTCGATCTCCTGGGCTCAAGCGATCCACCCACCTCAGCCTCCCAAAGTGCTGGGACGACAGGCGTGAGCTACTGCACCCCGTCTGTTCTAAATCTGATGGCACTGAAGGCTGCACAACTCTGTAAATACATTAAAAACCACTGAATTGTATGCCTAAAAGATGCATTATGTGACATGTGAATTATATCTCTATAAAACTGTTAAAAAAAAAACACTCAACTGGGCATAGAAGCAACACACACAAATAGATGACAGAAAAAAATAATAGTTCATAGAACCTCTTAGAACAAAGCCCATTGAAAGGTTTTTTAAAAAATACGTATATACAGAGTCTCGCTCTGTCACTCAGGGTGGAATGTGGGGGTGTGACCTTGGCTCACTGCAACCTCTTCCTCCCAGGTTCAAGAGATTCTCCTGCCTCAGCCTCCAGAGTAGCTGGAATCACAGGCACCCGCCAGCACACCCGGCTAATTTTTTGTATTTTTTTCCTAAAGACAGTTTGCCATGTTAGCCAGGCTGGTCTCGAACTCCTGACCTCAAGTGATCTGCCCTCCTCAGCCTCCTAAAGTGCTGGAATCACAGGCATGAGCCACTACGCCCAGCGCCCACTGAAAGGCTTTTGAAGAACACAAGGAGGAATTTCATTTGGGGCTCCTCTTCCATCTGCGACGGCCACTGGCTGTCCAGTGCTGCCTGACTCCAACTGAGTCATCTGATTTTTCACGGGGATTCATGAGATCAGCTTCATCACACCCATTTCACAGAGGACAAGACTGAGGCTCAGCATCCTCCTTCCCTCCCCGTTGCTCCCTCTCTCTTCCTGCCTGCCTCCGCCAGTCAATGAACCTTCAAGTGATAGAAACCCCTCTGAAAATCCTCACGCCTCACCACGACCCCTCTCGGGATATGTCGCCTCTCACCTGGTCTCCTGAAATCCCCTCCTTCCCGCCTCTCTACTGACACCCTCTCCCGTCATCCCACTAACCCTGATGAAAAGCCACCCAGAGACAACGCAATCCAGGCCGGGCGCAGTGGCTCATGCCTGCAATCCCAGCACTTTGGGAGGCCAAGGTGGGCAGATCACCTGAGGTCAGGAGTTCGAGACCAGCCTGGCCAACATGGTGAAACCCTGTCTCTACTAAAAATACAAAAATTAGCCAGGTGTGGTGGCGCACGCCTGTAATCCCAGCTACTTGGGAGGCTGAGGCAGGAGAATCACTTGAACCCAGGAGGCAGAGGTTGCAGTGAGCCAAGATTGAGCCACTGCACTCCAGCCTGGTTGACAGAGCAAGATTCTGTCTCAAAAAAAAAAAAAAGTAGGATGCGGGTGCCAGGGCCTGGGGAGGGGGCTGGGGATTGAGTGTTTCATGGTGACAGAGTTTCAGTTTGGGAAGATGAGAAAATTCTGGAAAGGATAGTGGTTGGTTAAACGTGCCCCAAAAATGATTAAACTGGGACATTTTATGTTACATGTCACTTACCACAATGAAAATGAAGAGAAGGCCGGGTGCAGTGGCTCACACCTGTAATCCCAGCACTTTGGGAGGCCAAGGCTAGAGGATGGCTAGAGCCCAGGAATTAGAGACCAGTGTGAGCAGCACAGCGAGACCACATCTCTAAAAGTCAGCCGGGCGTGGTGACGTGCACCTGTGGTCCCAGCTACTTGGGAGGCTGAGGTGGGAGGATGGCTGGAACCCAGGAGGTGGAGGCTGCAGTGAGCTGTGATGGCACCACTGCACTCTGGCCTGGGTGACAGAGGGAGACCCTGCCTCAAAGAAAAAAAAGGGAAGGAAAACAGAACAAAGTAGGGGAGAGGGGAAGCAGCAGAGAAGGACAGGGTGGGAAGTTACAAGGCTCCGTCCAGCCTGTGCCAAGTGTCCAACCCCCAATAACGTCCGTGCCCGCCGGGTCTCCTCCTTCTCCCGAGACGAGGGCCTGGCGGGCAGGGGACCGCCTTGAACCCCCACCCACACCCTGCCCTTGTTTGCCCAGTGAAAAGAGGCCAGTAAGAGAAAGGCCTTGGCAAAACAAAGGGCACTATTCACTGTCCCCAAGAGAGGAGGCCTGACCTGTCTCCCGGAGTGCTCCCATCCCGGCCCACTTTCACTTTCCAGGGGCGCTCCACCCCCCACCCCCCCATCCTGCTTTCCAGCAATACTCTGCTTTTACCAGACACTCCATCAGCATGAGAGCATGGACCCAGGGGTGTCACCTCAATCCCAAAGGCCAGAGGTCAGAAAGTGCCCGCAGACAGACAGTTTCCCAGTCATGTGTGGTCTCTGTCTCAGCCTTGCCCTCAGATCCAAATCTCCCCCCTCCCTTTTTTTTTTTTTTTTTTGAGACAGGGTCTCACTCTGTCACCCGGGCTGGAGTGCAGCAGCACAATCTCGGCTCACTGCAACCTCTGCCTCCCGGGTTCAAGCTACCCATGCCCCAGGCTCCCCAGTAGCTGGGATTACAGGTGCCTGCCACCACCTGCAATAAATTAGCCTGGCTAATTTTTGTATTTTTAATAGAGATGGGGTTTCACCATGTTGGCCAGGCTGGTCTTGAACTCCTGGCCTCAAGTGATCCACCTGCCTGAGCCTCCTAAAGTGCTGGGATTACAGTCGCCCGGCATCCTCCCTCCTTGTTAAAAATGTTTTATCTCAGGCAAAGCCGCGTTTCACACCCCAGGCAGGCGTCTGCTTTCTTCAGTCTCCAGCACCGGGATCCCAGCCAGCCTCTCAACACCCTGGGGACCGGCAGGACGCATATGTCTCTTATCAGAAGGGAAACGTCTCTCCTAGACGCTCTTCGGTGTTTGCAGCCAAGATGGGGAAGACGATGGCGTTTCCAACCCCTGAACCAATCCCAAGGAGCGGAGCCTTTGTGAGTGGGGTCAGAAGAAAGTTTCCTTTTTTTCCTTTTTTTTTTTTTTTTTTTTTTTTTGACACAGATTCTCGCTCTTTCGCCAGGTGCCAGGCTGGAGTGCAGCGGCGCGATCTCGGCTCACTGCAATCTCCGCCTCCCAGGTTCAAGCGATTCTCCTGCCTCAGCCTCCCGAGTAGCTGGGACTACAGGCACACGCCACCACGCCCAGGTAAATTTTGTATTTTAGGAGAGACGGGGTTTCACTATGTCGGCCAGGATGGTCTCAATCTCTTGACCTCGTGCTCTGCCGGCCTCGGCCTCCCAAAGTGCTGGGATTACAGGTGTGAGCCACCACGCCCAGCCCTTTTGTTCTTTTTTTTTTTTAATTTTGGTTGAGACAAGGTCTGGCTCTGTCGCCCATGCTGGAGTGCAGGGGCATGATCTTTGCTCACTACAGCCTCAACTTCCTGGGCTCAAGCGATCCTCCTGCCTGAGCCTCCTGAGTAGCTGGGATTACGGGCATGTGCCACTACATCCAGCTAATTTTTTTGTCTTTTTTGTAGAGATGGGGTCTTACTATGTTGCCCAGGCTGGTCTCAAGCTCCCGGGCTCAAGCAGTCCTCCCATCTTGGCCTCCCAAAGTGCTCGGGTTACAGGAGTGAGATACCAGACTGGCCAAGACGTTTAAATCATGATGCAAAGATTAAAGGAGAGTGTCAGTATCAGTGTTGCAGGGAAGTGGGGAGGTCCCACAGCAAGAATGGCCTCAGAGTAGCTGGGGGGTGGGCTAAGGCCACCTGGGCTGGGAGAACCAGGTTAACATCACCAGTAGGAAGTCAAGAGGGTCTCAAGGACCCCTGATAGGGGGAGACCAACAGGACACCTCACCCCGTGTTCCTTCCCAAAACCCATAACCCCGGTCTGAGTATGAGAGAAACATCTGTCAAACCTAGATCAGTGGCCAGCGTGGCGGCTCACGCCTGGAATCCCAGCACTGTGGGAGGCTGAGGCGGGTGGATCACCTGAGGTCGTGAGTTCAAGACCAGCCTGACCAACGTGGTGAAACCACGTCTCTACTAAAAATACAGAAATTAGCCGGGCGTGGTGGCGCTCGCCTGGAGTCCCGGCTACTCGGGAGGCTGAGGCAGGAGAATCACTTGAACCTGGGAGGCAGAGGTTTCAGTGAGCCGAGATGGCGCCATTGCACTCCAGCCTGGGCAACAAGAGCGAAACTTCATCTCAAAAAAAAAAAAAAACATTTTATATATATATATATATATATATATATATATATATATATATTTATAACTTTTAATGGCAAAGACCACAATTACATTTGTACCGCCTAATAAATCCATTAAATAAATAAATGAGAAAGCAAAAACAAAAATAAAACTAATGCAAAAAAGAAGGAAAGAAAAAATGGCAATCACACTATGTATGGCACCATGCTATGGGGAAAAAAATAATTCTACATGTTTGTTCCCAAATCATTAAGCCCTCCTCATCACGGAGGCCATAGGAATAAAAGCTCCTAACAAGACCATATTTGGGCCGGACACGGTGGCCCACGCCTGTAATGCCAGCACTTTGGAAGGTCGAGGCGGGTGGATCACCTGTGGTCAGGAGTTCGAGACCAGCCTGGCCAAGATGGTGAAACCCCGTTTCTACTAAAAACACAAAAATTAGCCGGGCATGGTGGCGGGCACCTGTAATCCTAGCTACTCGGGAGGCTGAGGCAGGAGAATCGCTTGAACTTGGGAGGAGGAGGTTGCAGTGAGCCGAGATCGCACCACTGCACTCCAGCCTGGGTGGTAGGGCAAGACTCTGTCTCAAAAAAAAAAAATAAAAAAATAAAGGTCATATTTGGTGCAAGTTCTCTGAAGTTAACTGTTAGGATTCTGACAAGACAGAGGCTGACATGACATGGCATGGCAAATGCTAACACGCAAAATTCCAAGGTCAAGTCCCGGCACGACCACTAACTCGTGAAACTGCCAGACCCCAGTTTTTCCATCTGTAAAGCATGAGAGAGGGTCTCAGGGGCCAACGCGCTTTTTCTGTAAGAGGCCAGAGACTCAGTGCTTTCAGCCTTGCAGTGTGAAGCCACTCGCTACCAAGACTACTTAACACCACGGTAGTAGAAGGCACAGAGCTGTGTGCCAATAAAACGTTATTTCTGGACACCAAAATCTGAATGACATGTAACTGTCATGTGTCATCACTTTTTCTTTTGACTTGTGGTTTGCTTCTTTTGGTGGGGGGGATGGGGGACTTCCTTTGACTTTTTTTTCCCAACCATTTAAAAATGGAAGCAGGCACTGTGGCTCACGTCTGTAATCCCAGCACTCTGGGAGGCCGAGGCGGGAGGATCGCTTGAGGTCAGGAGATCAAGACCAGCCTGGCCAACATGGCGAAACCCCGTCTCTACTAAAAATACAAAAATCAGCCAAGTGTGGGGCAGGGCACTTGTCATCCCAGCTACATGGGAGGCTGAGGCAGGAGAATCGCTTGAACCAGGAGGCGGAGTTTGCAGTGAGCCCAGATCGCACCACTGCACTCCAGCCTGGACAACAGAGTGGGATTCTGCCTCAAAAAAGTAAAATAAAATAAAAATGGGGTAATCATTCTTAGCCCAAGGACCACATATAAAACCAGGCTGTGGGACAGAGATGACCCAAGGGTGGTGGTTACAGACTCCTGAACTGGACGTGCTCCAAGGCCCTTCCTGAGCTGTCTTTCTAAGACTCTCTAATTCTAAATCCACGTGAGTTTTTCCATTTCAACCTGTTGGCTCAGTTTTTTTTTTTGTTTTGTTTTGTTTTGTTTTTGGGACAGGGTCTTGCTCTGTCACCCAGGCTGTAGTGCAGTGGCACAATCTCGGCTCACTGCAGCCTCCACCTCCTAGACTCAAGAAACCGTCCCATCTCAGGCCCCCGAATAGCTGGGGTTACAGGCATGCACCACCACGCCCAGCTAAGCTTTGCATTGTTAGTAGAGATGGGGTTTCACCATGTTGGCCAGGCTGGTCTCCAACTCCTGACCTCAAGTGATCCGCCCACCTGAGCCTCCCAAAGTGCTGGGATAGGCCGGGTGCAGTGGCTCATGCCTGTAATCCCAGCACTTTGGGAGGCCGAGGTGGGTGGATCACAAGGTCAAGAGATTGAGACCATCCTGGCCAACAAGGTGAAACCCCGTCTCTACTAACAATACAAAAATTAGCCGGGTATGGTGGCACGCATCTGTAATCCCAGCTACTCAGGAGGCTGAGGCAGGAGAATCACTTGAACCTAGGAGGCAGAGTTTGCAGTTAGCTGAGATCACACCACTGCACTCCAGCCTGGCGACAGAGTGAGACTGTGTCTCAAAAAAGAAAAAAGTGCTGAGGTTACAGGTGTGAGCCACCGTGTCCGGCCCGTACAGTGAAACTAATCTAAGATATTCCAATGGGGAACATGAACCGTTACCCACCTCTCCAAACCCCCAGAGTCTTCCACACTGAGAGGGAACTCTAACACAGACTGGGGACTCTGGGTGACAGTGATGTGTCAAAGTGGGTTCATCCATTGTGATTATAACCAATGCACCACTTAGGTGTGGGGTGCTGGCAGTGGGGGAGGCTGGGCGTGTGGGCTGCGGGGGGTGTATAAGAACTTTCTGTTCTTACCGCTCAATTTTGCTGTAAACCTAAAATAGCTCTAAAAAAGTAAAGTCTATTTAAAAATCCTAATGTATCTTTGATGCAATCACAGAATCATAAAGTCTTATTAGAAATGGTTTAGGCCGGGCTCGGGGGCTCGTGCCCGTAATCCCAGCACTTTAGGACGATGAGCCCCGAGGATTGCTTGCACTCAGGAGCTGGAAATCACCCTGGGCAGCATGGCGAGACCTCCACCTCTACTAAAAATGGAAAAATTAGCGAGGCGTGGTGTTACATGCTTATAGTCCCGGCCACTCAGGAGGCTGAGGCGGGAGGATCGCTTGAGCCTGGAAGGCAGAAATTGAAGTGAGCCAAGACTGCACCAGTATACAGGCCTGTAATTCCGGCACTTTAGGAGACCAAGGTGGGTAGATCACGAGGTCAAGAGATCAAGACCATCCTGGCCAACATGGTGAAACCCCATCTCTACTGACCTCAAGTGATCCGCCCACCTGAGCCTCCCAAAGTGCTAGGATAGGCCCGGTGCAGCTACCTGTGAAAATACAAAAAAAAAAAAAAAATTAGCTGAGCATGGTTCTGAGCTAGGGACACCTCTGCCTTCAGGGGCCCTGGGTGCCTACTCGGGAGGCTGAGGGAGGAGAATCGGTTGAACCCGGGAGGCGAACGTTGCCGTGAGCCGAGATCATGCCATTGCACTCCAAACTGGGTAACAAGAGCAAAACTCCGTCTCAAAAGAAAAGAAAAAAGGAGTAATTTAGACCAATGGTTCTCAACCAGGGATGCCTCTGCCTTCAGGGAACCCTGGGCAATGTCTGGGGACATGTGCGGTTGTCACGATAGGGGAGCTCCCGGCATGCAGTGGGTGGAGGCCAGAGATGGAGCTCAGCACCCTGCAGTGCCCAGGATGGCCCCACCCCAGAGAAGGATCCAGCCCCAGCGTCCACAGTGCCCGGTCGGGGGGAATCCTGCTTCATCCAAGCCTCACCACGTTCATAACAATACACTGAATATTCCCAAAGTGCTTTACAGTTCCCAGCCCATCCTTGCTGTACGTGGCCAAGGCGGGGCGTTTCCACCCCGTTTTACAAACCAGGAACGTGCGGGGCACTTCTCAGGGGGCTGCGTGGTAACCTGTGGCCTCCCTGCCCCCAGTGCTTCTGGGAGGGGAATGAACTCAACACCCCCACTTTCTCCTGCAGCCTCCTCTGCTCCCAGAGACTCTCTGCACGCACAGAGTTCCCCACGGGTTGTGGGAAGGTGCACATGTTAATTTATTTGTAGTTGGGAAAGGCAGGAGGGAGGAGGGGGAAGCAGGAAGGGACTTGGCAGCTGGGACCACACAGCCTGGGAATAAACCTGAATGTCACCGCACGCAGGGGACACAGGCGTTGGGGATTACACTGTGCACCCTCCAAAGGAGCAGCCCATGACCCCACATCCTGGGAATGGGAGCTTATTTACAAACAGGGTCTTTGCAAAGGTCATGAGTTCAGCCGCAGTCACACTGGCTTAGAATGATCCCTGGCCGGGCGAGGTGGCTCACGCCTGTAATCCCAACACTTCTGGGAGTCCAAAGCAGGTGGATCACTTGAGCTCAGGAGTTCAAGACCAGCCTGGGCAACACAGTGTGACTCCGTCTCTACAAAAAATTAGCTGGATGTGGTGACATGTGCCTGTAGTGTCAGCTACTCTGGAGGCTGAGGCGGGAGGATCGCTTGAGCCCAGGAGTTTGAGATCATCTGGGCAACATAGCAATACCCCACCTCTACAAAAATAAAATAAAATAAATAGCTGGGCATAGTGATCTGTGCCTGTAGTCCCAGCTACTCAGCAGGTCGAGGTGAAACTACTGCTTAAACCCAGGAGGCGCAGGTCGCAATAAGCCGAGATCGTGCCACTGAACTCCAGCCTGGGCGACAGAGCGAGACCCTGTCTTAAAAAAAAAAGAAAAAAAAAATAGGCCTTCAGCCCTGAGCTCTGTCAGCCCCTAAGGCTCTCAGCTCGGAAGGCTGTTGGCCTTTAAAGGCAATAAAAAAAAAGAAAAGAAAAGCTGACTTTCAACTAATTAACGTACACCAAAGGTAATCTTTTTTTACTTTACATCCTCCAAGGAATAACTGTACAGAAATTCCAAAAAGGTGGCAATTTCTGCAAACCAGGGTCTCTCCCCTGGGCACTTTGGACAACGGGCTCTGGACCATTCTCTGGGGTGCGGCCATGCTGAGCACTGCGGGGTGCTGAGCAGTGTCCCTGGCCTCTACCCGCTCCACGCCAGGAGCACCCCCCGCCCCGTCGTGACAGCCACAAATGTCCCCAGACCTTACCCAGTGTCCCCTGAAGGCCAGAATCGCGCCCAGGGACAAGCTGTGATTTAGGGCGTGACTGGATATGAGACAGACACAGCCCCAGATAAACGTCCCATCCCCCCAAGTCTAATCGAACGCCGCCTCCTCTTGCAGGCTCTCAGAGGTCAAGGACCCTGTCTTCATTTTGTAACCCCGCCACCTGGCACCACGTCAGACGCTTAATGTTGTGTTATGAACGTTAATAAATGTCTGTAAAATAAATGACTCTGACCTTGAAATGGCAATGTCTCTGTGCCTACGAAACCTCGGTTGTTGGAGGATAAAATTCTCTTCCTTCTCTCTCTTGGGTGGCGTTACTTTGGAGATCGTAAGGTGGGGTCAGCGTGGGGGATTTGGGTCAGAAATGTGAAGGCTATTTGGAATGCCTGACACCATTTTTGGAGGAATCTACATTTTGGGGAGATTTTCTTCTGTTGTTGTTGTTTTTTTTTTGGGGGGGGCAGGGAATAGCATGAAACTAGCTCAACTATAGTTTTTAGGGGAATAAAAAACAGTTTTAAAGGATCTCTTCTATCATAGCCTGATACAGAGCAGTGGTTCTGAACCCCAGAGGACTGCGGACAATGTCCGCATTTATCTGTGGTCGTCACGACTCAGGGGTGCTCCTGGCATGGAGGGGGTGGGGGCAGGGACGTTGCTCAGCACCCCAAAGTGCCCAGGACGGCCCCAGCCCAGAAAATAATCCCGTCCCCCCATCTGCAGGGCCAACAGGGAGCCAAGACATAATTTGGGAAAAAATCAGGTCTGTTTCCTGATCACACTAAATACCAGAATAAACTCCTGGTGGGGCAGACGGTGTGAACCAGCAGGTCCTCAGCTCCTGGGACTCACTTTCTCTCTCCCTCCCCACTCAGGGTGTGGATTTCAATGTGTGCAGCCTCCTGGGACCTCAGCATGGCAGAGGACCATGGGATGCAGGGTCTCCTGGGGGTCTGTGGAATCCCCTAACCCTGGGGTAATCACCCAGGAGTGGTCCTGCTCCCACAAGGAAGGTCCTGCTGGAGTCAGAGAAACTGGGACACTGGGCCAACTCTGGGACGTTTGTGTTTTTCTCAAGACCAGGGGTGCTCCTGGCATGGAGTGGGTGGAGGCCAGGGACGCTGCTCAGCACCCTGTAGTGCCCAGGATCCCCCCCAGAGAATGACCCTACTCACACCATCAGACTAGGCAATATAGGGAGAACTCCATGTTTACAAAATAAAAGTTGTTGTTTGGTTTTTGTGTGTGTGTGGTTTTTTTTTGAGACAGAGTCTTGCTCTGTCGCCCAAGCTGGAGTACAGTGGCGCGATCTCAGCTCACTGCAACCTCTACCTCCTGGGTTCATGCGATTCTCCTGCCTCAGCCTCCCAGCTAACTTTTGTATTTTAGTAGAAATGGGGTTTTTCACTCTGTTGGCTAGGATGGTGTTGATCTCTTGACCTCGTGATCTACCCACCTCGGCCTCCCAAAGTGCTAAGATTACAGACATGATCACCGAACCCAGCCTACAAAATAAACGTTTTAATTAACTGGGTGTGGTGGCATGCATCTGTAGTCCCAGCCACTCTGGGAGGCTGAGGTGGGAGGATCGCTTGAGCCCCGGAGTTTGAAGCTACAGTGAACCAGGCTGAGAAAATGTCTGGTGAGTGGCATAGGGAAACCCAGCCCCCTCTGTCCACCCACCAGAACGGGCCATACGCCACCAATCCGCTCCCTGGCAGACGTGTACTCTACTCAAAGCTCCTCTTGGCCTCACGTCTGGACCTTCCTCAGCCTCCCTCTGCCCCCTAGACGACTTCTTATCGCCCCTGCAGCTACACAGCTCCCAGAACACGCAGGCCCCAGGCCCCCACCTCTGTGCCACCCGGGCTCAGGCCCCTCTGACCCGGGCTGCCATCTCCACGGCCCCCACACCAGCACACAGACGTCTCATTCACGTGGTGCTCCCAGGGCCTGGCACCAGTTCTGAGGCTTAAAATAGGCACACAACGGGCCTTTGTTGGCTAGAGGAAGGAAGGAAGGAGCGTTTCAGACAAAAGAGACAGCAGCGGCTGCGTCCAGGAAACCCAGGGGCACAGGGGAGGTGGATGGAGCCAAGGCAGGGGCACTTGGAAGGATTGGGGGGCAGGGCCGGGCCACGCAGGTCCCTGAAGACCTCATGAGGAGCTGGGGGTGACATCCTGCGAGTACTGACTTGGTAGGGGCTGGGAACTGACCATCGGATCAGTGCCCAGGAAGCTTACTAGGAAGGTCCCGCTGGAGCCGGAGAAACCAGAGGCCAATTTGTCACCTCAGAGGCTCCTGCCAGGGAAGATGAGGCTCTCAGCTCAAGAGGGAGCACTGGGATGGGAAAGAAAGCAGACAGAAGGGGCCAGGCGTGATGGCTCACGCCAGTCACCCCAGCACTTTGGGAGGTGGAGGCGGGCGGATCACCTGAGGTCAGGAGTTTGAGACCAGCCTGACCAACATGGAGAAACCCCATCTCTACTAAAAATACAAAAACTAGCTGAGTGTGGTGGTACGTGCCTGTAATCCCAGCTACTTGGGAAATTGAGGCAGGAGAATCGCTGGAACTCGGGAGGCGGCGGTTGCAGTGAGCTGAGATCGCACCAGTGCACTCCAGCCTGGATGACAGAGTGAGACCCCATCTCAAAAAAAGAAAGAAAAGAAAAGAAGAGGAGAGGGGAGGGGAGGGAAGGGGAG
>PVKV010025832.1:0-29025 GCA_004027835.1 Alouatta palliata | reverse complement strand
AAAAAAAAAAAAAAAAAAAAAAAAAAAAAAAAGAGAGAGAGAAAAAGCAGGAGTTGCAATTCTCATCTCTGATAAAATAGACTTTAAAGTAATAGAAACCAAAAGAGGTAAGAAGGACATTGTATAATGGTAGAGGGATCAATGCAACGGGAAGAGCTAATGATCCTAAGTCTATGCGCACCCAGTATAGGAGCACCCAGATACATAGGGCCACTTCTTGGTGACTTACAAAGAGACTTGGACTCCCACACAATAATAGTTGGAGACTTTAACATTACATTGTCAATATTGGACAGATCAATGAGACAGAAGGTTAACAAGGACACCCAGGACTTGAACTTAGACCTCGAACAAGTAAACTTAACATTTGCAGAACTCTCTACTCCAGATCCACAAAGCATGCATTTTTTTTCAGTAACACATCACATTTATTCTAAAAGTGACCACATGGTTAGGAGTAAATCACACCCCAGCAATTCCATAGCATTTCATAGGTTTGAATGAAATACTGGTTGGCTGTTTGTTTGTTATTTTCCTCCCTTATTCCTTCCTGTCTCCATTGTATAACACAATTATTGGTATAAAAGAGTTTTTTAATATCCATTTCTAGACTGCATTTTAGCCTGGGCAATAGAGCAAGATTCCCATTCTCTCTCCCTAAAAAAAAAAAAAAATATTATTAAATGATTGTAATGCCTGCTCTGTAAGCTTGTTGGGAGGTTTGAAAATAACTGGCACATTACTTGGAACATAGCAGGTACTTAATAAGCATTCATTTTCCTTCTGGTTTGACACACATTTGAGTGTGTTGATTTGGCTGATGTGCAACGTGGCTCTGCCTCACAGAGAGAGATGCTTTATTCACTCTTCGAAGACATGGTCTCTCAAAGCCATGTCATAAGGCCTATGAGAGGATTGCCAGGGCTCAAATCAGGATTGGAGGGATGAAGACAGAGAGGGGAGGAAGGAATTGCAGCACTGGTGACAGATGGCATGTGGGAAGGCTAAATCAGGAGTCAGGTCTGCGAAGATAGCAACAGTGAAAGGCAGGCTGGGAAGGCCTAGGAGCTGCGGCTTAAGGAGACTAAACTTGAGTTCAGATCTCATTATAAGGAGCTCAGAAATATCCTGGCTTTGGCAGGGGCACACATTCGAATAGAAAGCCAGCATTTTGTTAGCCCAGGGGAGAGTGGTAATTGCCTGCACCAGTTTTCTGATTCTGTAGCACCTTTTTACACTAGTGGAGTCATGGCCTAATAATCCAAACCCAAACCAGAGCTGCTGGCCAGCGCAAGAGAAGCCAGGCCAGAGTGAGCCTCAGGTGAAGCTTTGGGACTCTTGGGGAATCTGTTTTCATTTTCCACTAAAGTTCCTAGTATTCTGAGGATAGTTTTCAAATTGTCTTCAGTTTCTCAATTTAGAGATTTTTTCCAGAAAAAAAGACTCCTTAAACCTGGTTTTAAGTAAATAGAATGTGACTACCCAAAGGCCATGAGCAATTGTGATTCTTTTTTTTTTTTTTTCAGACAGAGTTTCACTCTTTTTGCCCAGTCTGAGTACAACAGTACAATCTCGGCTCACTGCAACCTCTGCCTCCCAGGTTCAAGCAGTTCCCCTGCCTCAGCCTCCTGCGTAGCTGGGATTACAGGCATGCACCATCAGGCCCAGCTAATGTTGTATTCTTAGTAGAGACGTGGTTTCACCATGTTGGTCAGGCTGGTCTCGAACTCCTGACTTAAAGTGATCTGCCCACCTCGGCCTCCCAAAGTGCTGGGATTACAGGCGTGAGCCACCACACCTGGCCCCTAGCAATTTTGATTTTTATTTAGGAGTCACATTGGAATGTGAATTGAACAAGCATGCTAAATCCAGGAAGGAGAAAACGTGTTTCATTGTGCTCCAACACATATCACATAAAACTTACCCTTTTCCCCATTCTTAAGTATACCTTCCAGTGTCATCAAACATTCACGATCATCACTGCAATTCACTTCCAGAAGCTTTTCTTCATCCCAAACTGAAACTCTGTATCAGTTAAGCAGTAACTCCCCATTCTCCCTCTTCCCAACCCCTGACACCCACCATTCTACTTTCTGTCTGTATTAATTTGAATGCTCTAGGTACCTCATGAAGGTAAAATAGAATATTTGTTCTTTTGTGACTGGCTTCTTATTTAACTTCTCATAAAGTCTTCAAGTTTCATCTATGTTGTAACATGTACAAGTACCTTATTTCTTTTTATTTTCTTTCTTTTTTGAGACAAGGTCTTGCTCTGTCACCCAAACTGGAGTGCAGTGGTACAATCATGGTTCATCCTTGACTTCCCTGGCTCAAGTGAACCTCCCACCTCAGCCTCCCAAGTAATGGGGACTTCAGGTGCACACCACTACATTCAGCTAATTTTTTAACTTTTATTTTTTGTAGAGACAGGTTCTCACATTGTTGCCCAGGCTGTCTCAAACTCTTGGCCTCAAGAAATCCTCCCATTGTACTAGGGTGACATGTGTGAGCCACTGTGCCTGGTCACCAGTTTTTTTAAGAGATGGAGTCTCACTGGGTTGCCCGGGCTAGACTCAACTCCTGGGCTCAAGTAATTCTCTCACCTCAGCCTCTTAAGTAGCTGGGATTACAGGTGTGAGCCCCCACACCTGGCTCCTTTTATTGTGGTTATTGTTGTGGTCTCTAGCCCTTGGCCCACTGGAGCACACAGACCCTCAATAAACTCAATTAAGTAAATGAAGACATGCTCACCCCCATGCAATGATGAGCAGTGTCTGGCTGCAGGGAATACGTCAGTCCTTTTTAAGGCAGAGTAATATTCCATGAAGAAAACTTTTGAGGCAGCTTTCTCTGGAATAGAGTCAGATGGGAGGGGCTAACTAATTTTTTGAACTTACTTTAGTCAGGAACACTGTATTTTTGACAAATTTTTAAATCAAAAATTAAATTCTCAAACTAATCCAAACTAATTAACTAGTACAGTTATTCAAATACAATGTAAATATAAGATGAACCACAATTTCAAACAGAAATGCAGATGGGTTCTCACTTTTTAAAAATAAGCAAATGTGTGAAGTATTAATTATAGGGTTTTTTTGTACAGTAGAACATCTCAAAGTATCATAGATAAATTTTCAAATAAAAACATTCAGAAAGTTAAATATAAGCATTGCAAAACCACGCCTATTTACAGGATTTATATAGGTTGGGATTACAAAAGTGGGACTTCGGATCTTGGGCAGAGATAACCTGCTCCCAGACTGACATGAGAGAAAGAAAAGAAAAGTTGCTTATACTGGAAGTCATAAAATACCTATTCTTACCTTGCTTATTGTTCCAAGAACTGCTTATATCTTTTTCTTTTCTTTCTTTTTTTTGAGGCGGAGTTTCACTCTTGTTGCCCAGGCTGGAGTGCAATGGCGGGATCTCAGGTCACTGCAACTTCAGCCTCCCGGGTTCAAGTGATTCTCCTGCTTTAGCCTCCCGAGTAGCTGGGATTACAGGCATGTGCCACCACACCTGGCTAATTTTGTATTTTTAGTAGAGATGGGGTTTCTCCACGTTAGTCAGGCTAGTCTCGAACTCCCCGCCTCAGGTGATCTGCCTGCCTCGGCCTCCTACAATGCTGGGATTACAGGCGTCAGCCACCATGCCCGGCCTGTATCTTTTTCAACTGAAGGTGAAATGGAAACGTATCCACAGGTTGAAATAGTTTAAATGCAAACAAGTACCGACCTGAAATCATGTTTCTATCACCTAAACAAAGACCAGAATTCCCTTCCCCAAAGTTTTTTTAAAAGCAACCTCTGTATGATGAGAGTATCCTACAATAGCTGGCACTGTCAGGTTTCTCCTAACCAGGCACTATTGTTGCACTGGGCATATGAAATTCGATATAGTTTAACTCCAAATTTCTACCTCCTTGGGCTGTTCCCAGTCAGGACATTTACAGGAAACTGAGTACAAACGTAAATTTTATTGCAAGATTTCTCGGAGCCTTTTTTTTTTTTTTTTTTTTTGAGACTGAGTTTCGCTCTTGTTACCCAGGCTGGAGTGCAATGGCGCGATCTCGGCTCACCGCAACCTCCGCCTCCTGGGTTCAAGCAATTCTCCTGCCTCAGCCTCCTGAGTAGCTGGGACTACAGGCGCACGCCACCACGCCCAGCTAATTTTTGTATTTTTAGTAGAGACGGGGTTTCACCACGTTGACCAGGATGGTCTCGATCTTTTGACCTCGTGATCACCCGCCTCGGCCTCCCAAAGTGCTGGGATTACAGGCGTGAGCCACCGCGCCCGGCCTCTCGGAGCCTTTCTTATGCTAATATTCATTGTGACTCTTTGGAAGAGTACACTGTGTAGCAGTTCTTAAGCTGACTTTAGTCCAGAATCTACATTTCACAGGTCTTCTTGTCATACTATTGTCACTTGGGATATATTTTGGGAAATGCTGAGTCTGATAATAGCTTACAGAAAAGCAATAAAAATGATGAGAGAATTTGGAAACTGTACCTACAGTCTGATGTTTAAAAACCGTGTTTTTCCGGCAATGTAGGAAGGTGACTAATTTTTAGAGCACAAGCTTCAGGCAAAACAAGACTGGATTCAAATCCCAACTCTGCCACCTTGTAGCTATGTAATATGAGTGAATTATTTAACCTCATTTGGTTTCAATTTTCTGTCTACTTTAGGAAATTGTGCCAGAATTATAGGAGATAATACCTAATTATATCGATTGAAATCCAGCCAGGAGACAAAAAACACACCAATTATTTTACCAAAGATTAACACAAAGAGTTGTTAACTGAAAAATCGAAAGGAAAACACTGAGGTATAACAGTAGCAGCAATTGCAGGAAGTGGCTGCCATCCACAGAGCTGGGGAAACAAAGTGAAATTGGAATTACAAAAATTTACAGTTTGGAGGAGACCGACAGATCTGAAACTCTCAAACCTCTGAGGAGGAGCTGGGTCCTGGGTGGCGGTGAGAAGGCAGGTTTAGCAAATGTTTGAAAAACTGCAACGTGGATTCAACTGCTGCTCCTGGAATTAACTACCACTGCCAAGGTACAGAAGTGAGGCTGGGGTGATGTTCATAGGAAGGAGAAGCAAACAGGAAGCCCACGGGAAACAAACAGGAAACAGCAAATCCCTTCTTCCTACTATCTCTCTTCCGGTCTCCCTCCATTGCTCTGATTGCAAAGCCGCATGGGAGCAGCTGGGAAAGCATAAATGTGGTTTGCAGAGGCCTGGTCCCAGCATCACTAAGCAAAGTATAGAAGGGTGGGTTTGGAGCTGAGAGCCTTCACCAGTGGCACAAATACAAAGTACTTGGAGCAGAGAAAACATATGATGGCTGTTCCTCCTCCTCCTCCTAATCTGACTCATTAACTCAGTCCTATGCCTGGTACATATCTGGAGAATTCTAGAGGACCTAACTATGATAAAGACAGAAGAAATTAAATGTCTGGAGGTTCAACTCGCTAAATAAACAAGGTAGGCTTAACATTGTATCTCACATTTAAAATGTCTGAAACTGAACTCTTGATTCCTTCAAATACTTTTCTTACTCAGTCTTTTAAAGGTGCAACTCAAGGCCTGTAATCCCTGCACTTTGGGAGGCCAAGATAGGTGGATCACAAGGTCAGGAGTTCAAGACCAACCTGGCCAAGATAGTGAAACCCCGTCTCTACTAAAAATACAAAAAAAAAAAATTAGCAGGAGTGGTGGTGGGGACCTGTAACCCCAGCTTTTCGGGAGGCTGAGGCAGGAGAATTGCTTGAATCCAGAAGGCAAAGGTTGGAGTGGCCCAAGATCACACCACTGCACTCCAGCCTGGGCAACAGAGTGAGACTCCATCTCAAAAAAAAAAAAAAAAAAAAAAAAAAAGGCCAGGTGCAGTGGCTCATGCCTATAATCCCAGCAGCACTTTGGGAGGCCAAGGTGGGCAAATCACCTGAGGTCAGGAGTTGGAGACCAGACTGACCAACATGGTGAAAGTCTGTCTCTACTAAAAATACAAAAATTGGCTGGGTGTGGTGGCGGGCACCTGTAATCCCAGCTACTCAGGAAGCTGAGGCAGGAAAATTGCTTGAATCTGGGAGGCAGGGGTTGCAGTAAACTGAGATTGCGCCACCGCACTCCAGCCTGGGTGACAGAGTGAGACTCCATCTCAAAAAAAAGGGCAACTCAGAAAAGGTCACTTCCCAGCTTCAACTCTCGGCTGTCTTCCCACTGCATAGAAGACAATGTCAACTCCTACCCACAGCAACTTAGGCCTGTCCTCTCTCCATCTCCATCCATGTCTCTCCTCCTTGTTTATTCAGTTCCAGTCACACAGTCCTCTTTTCTGTTCCTCTAACACCTTAAGCTCTTTTCCACTTTGGGTCACTGTACTTTATGTTCCTTCCGCCCAAAATGCTACAGACAGGCTCTTGACAAAGCTGGTTTCTGTTAACCCTGAGGGCTTAGCTCAACTGAAGACTCTTCAGAGAGGCCTTCCCTGACACCCTCCTGTCTACAGCTACCTGCTAACTTGTCTGTTTCCTTCATGGTACCTTCATGATATTTTTTGTTTACTGTTTATTGTTAGTCTCCCCTCACCTTTACCCATCCATGTGAGTTGCTTGACAGCCAGGACCTCTGGTATCTTGTTCATCCTCTCTCTCTAGCACCAAGGACAGCAGCTCAGTCAAAGTAGACCTTCTAAGTATTTTCTGAATGAATGAATGAGTGCTTGAATCAATGAATGGTGTTCTCAGGAGAGAGGCACAAACATGACTAAGACAGTCTTGCCTCCAGGGAGCAATAAGCTAATGGAAAAAGTGTACATGTGCTCCCAGGTTCACTGACTGTTATCACTCACCTTACTCAAGTGAGAAGCATAAGAATTATCCTAGGCCACTCCTCTTCGGCCATTATTGTTCCTCAAGTGGATTACTATAATGGCATATTGATCCTAATTTTCCTACCTCTAGTATCCCCCAATTCAAACACTAAATTATCCTCCAAATTTGTATATTTATTTCTAATTATTCCCCCAATTCAAACATTAAACTATCCTCCAAGTGTGTACATTTATTTATAAGTGATTGATATGTCTTAAAGCTAATCAAATATTAGTAAAATTTAATTTTCTATGCAACTAAAAATAAATGAGTTCCAATACTTTTCCCACACCTCACTTTGTAGACTGTTACATTTCAAACCACTTCCCATATTGATATTTTAAAAATACAAACCTGATTATATTGCTGTATTTAAAATTACTTCAGTGATTCCTCAGTACTTTTAAGATTCATTTATTCTTTCTACAAATATTTGTTAAATGGATAAACAAGTCAGCTCCTGTCCTAAGCACTTTCTAGTCTACCGAGAGACAGAGAGAAGTAAAGAAGCAAATAAGACACAATGTGATAAACGCTAAGATGGGCTTAAGCATGGTATGTTGGCCAGGCACAGTGGCTCACACCTATAATCCAAGCACTTACGGAGGCCAAGGCAAGAGGATCACTTGAGGCCAGGAGTCCAAGACCATCCTGGGCAACATAGCAAGACTCTCTCTTTACTTAAAAAAAAAAAAAAAAATTAAAATAGCCAGGCAGCCGGGCATGATAACTCACACCTGTAATCCCAGCACTTTGGGAGGCCAAAGCAGGTGGATCGCCTGAGGTCAGGAGTTCGAGACCAGCATGGCCAACATGGTGAAACCCTGCCTCTATTAAAAATACAAAAATTAGCCGGGCATGGTGCCATGTGCCTGTAATCCCAGCTACTCGGGAGGCCGAGGCAGGAGAATCGCTTGAACCCTGGAGGTGGAGATTGCAGTGAGCCGAGATCGCACCGCTGCACTCCAGCCTAGGCAACAAAGTAAGACTCTGTCTCAAAGAAAAAAAAAAAGCAAGGCATGGTAGCACATGCCTGTAGTGCTAGCTAGGACTTGAGAGGCTGAGGAAGAATAATCACTTGAGCCCAGGAATTCAAGGCTGCAGTGAGTCATGACCACGACACTGCACTCCAGCCTGGGTGACAGAGCAAGATGCTGTCTCTAAAAAAGAGGAAAAAATAAAAAGCATGGTATGTTATGGGACATGGAAATAGTGCAGATTAGCTAGAGTGTGGAGTGTGAAAGGGGAAAACAGAGGTAGCGAGGCTGCAGACATAAACTGAGGCAAGATCAGGAAAGGGCTTGATAAGATTTAGACTTTTATCCTGATGGTAAATGGGAGTCATGGAAGGGTTTCAATCAGAAGTAACTTAATTGGTTTGTTATAAAGAGCTACCTATTTGGATATGGAGAATGAATGGGTATGATGGGAGGACTAAGGAATCAAGACAGGAGAAAGTGAGAGGGAAACAGGGTTTTGTAGGAAGATGTGTTCTACTGGACATGGTGGAGGGGCCTGTGGGAAACATGAGTGGAAACATCCATTAGCCACTTAGAAATGAAAGCTTCAAACTCAGTAGAAAGACCAAAAATAGATATATCGATTTGAAAAGAATCCTTCCAGAAGTAAGGGCTGATAGCAATAAATAAGAGAGAGCATAGACAGTGCACTCTTTGAGAAAGGAGGTCTATGCTTGACTCCTCAGTGACTACTCCATGCACTGCCAGACACACAGTGGAAATGGTGCTTAACAAGACGTGGGTCCCATGAATGATACCTGAGGCCTTTAGAGACCTAGGGAAAGATGCAATTCATGGCAGTGATGTCTGTGGACCACTTGCATCAGAATCATCTGAAGCCTTGTTAGAGGGGTGATTCTTGGGCCAGATCCTAGATGTATTAAATTAGAATTTTAAGACAGATAGATCTGGGATCTGCATTTTTAATTCTCCCCTAAAAGCAGTTCTTAAGCATCACTGAAATGCAGTGGAACATGGTGACTCAGAAGCCAGGAAAAGAAAGATTCTAGGAGGAGAAAAATAGTTATGTGTAGAATCCTTCAAAGAAGGGCCATGAAGAATGAGGAGCAAGGAAAGGTCATGGCATGGGGTAAACAGGGGCTTATTGGGCACCCTTGGGAATTCAGTTTAAGTCAATAATCAGAATATAAAAGAGGAGGCATAATTCATCATGAATACGACACAAGAAAACAAAAATGGCCATAGCATAGTGTTAGGAGAGTCCCAGACTTAGTAGTATTAGAATTACCTGGGGAACTTCTGACTCAGTATGTCTAAGATCTGAGTTGTGATTCTGTTAGGTACCAGCACTAGGGAATCATTGTTGTACTTTTTCCAGATGTCTGGAGCTAAGAGAAATAGTAATAGGATGGAAGCTAGATACAAGGTTGGGGTGGGGGAGTTCTTTAGTACAGGTAATATCTAGCATGATTTAAGGCAGAAGGAAATAAGTTAGACTGAATATACAAGAGAAAAGAGATAGGCTAGTTTTCTTTTATTCTCTCAAGGACATCACTCCTGCAATTGCTCTTAGTATCCCAGCATTATCATTTTTTCCCTCTCCACTGATTTGTTCTCATGGTCATTCAAACATGCTGTTATTTTCTCTCACCTTTAAACACTGGTAAATCCATATTGACAGTTAGCACATCATTTCTGTGTTCCTCCTTATAACAAAATTATCAAAAATGTTGATTCTATTTGCTGCCTGCATTTCCTCTTTGCCCATAGTCACTTGACTTCATTCCAAATGGGTTTTCTCCACACACATCACCAAAACTGAGCTTATTCAGGCCACATGTGACCTCTGCATTGCTGAATCCAATGGCCAATTCTCATATCTCACATAATCTAATGGTATTATTTGACATAGATCACTCTCTCTTCTCTGCAATACATTCTTCACTTGGTGTCTAAGAAACTGAATAGTGATAGCTTTAAAATGTTGCTGTAAATTTATTTCTACTTCTTTGATCAAGAGGTGGAGTCTGTATCTGCTTTCCTTGAATCTGCATGGGCTTGTGACTGCTTGACTAATAGGGTACAATAGAAATAATACTATATGACTACCAAGGATAGGTCATAAATATAAAAATTAACTCAAAATTGATCAAAATGTAAAAGCTAACACTACAAAACCCTTATAAAAAATAGGTGTAAATCTTTGAGACCTTGAGTTAGGCAAAGCCTTCTTAGATATGACACCCCAAACACAAGCAACAAAAGAAATAATAGATAAGTTGGATTTCATCAACATTAAAAACTTTTGTGCTTCAAAGGACACTTTAAGAAAGTGAAAAGATAGCTCACAGAATGGGAGAGAAATATCTGTAGATCATGTACCAAAAGGAACTTGTGTCTAGAATATATAAAGAACTCTTACAATTCAATAATAGAGAACTGTTACTACCCAATTTAAAAATGGGTTAAAGTACTAACTAGATATACAAATCATTAATAAAAACATGAAAAGATGTTCAATACCATTAACCATTAGGGAAACGCAAGTCAAAAATCACAGTTATACCATAAAATGGTGGTTGTCAGGGGCTGGGGAGAGGGAGAAATGGGGAGTTTTTTAATAGATACAGAATTTTAGTTTGGCAAGACAAAAAAGTTCTGAAGATCTATTGCATGAGAATGTGAATACACTACTGAATTGTATACTTAAAAGTGGGTAAGACTGTAACTTCTGTTATTGTGGGTTTTTTGTTTTTTTAATCGACAATTTAAAAAATACACAATTATACTTCTTCAAGGATATTCAAGTATTCAAGTGTGAAGTGAAGTGGGATAGGTGTCCTGTCCCACTAGGGTAGGATAGCTATAATTAAAAGATAATAACAAGTGTTGGGGAGGATGTGGAGAAACTGGAACCCTCATATATTGCCAGTAAGAATATAAAACGGTACAGCTGCTTTGGAAAAAAATTGGGAAGTTCCTCAGAAAGTTCGATATAGAGTTGCCATATGAGCCAGTAATGTAGGTATTGAATAAGTCTGGAATAAGCTGCTGTGACATAAAAATTATTTTAGGCAGAAGGTATTTGAGTTCCTGAAATCTCTTAACTGCCTAAAAGGAAAGTCTTCCAAAAGAACTCAAAATAACTCAATCGTCATAAAACTCCGTCTCAGGAACAGCCAGTGAAGATTAACTATTATCACCAGCGATAAGATGCCTCCATACCACACCTAAATAGACATTTGTCACGAAAACTTTATCTCCCATATATTCTAAGGGCCCATTTATCTTTCCTGAAAGTCATTGTTTTTCCACAAGTGCCCTTCTCCCTCTTGCCTTCCCCTCTTACGACGATATATAAGCCCCAAATAATCACCCCTTTGAATCACATTCCTTTGTGAACTCCTGTCTGTAATTAACATTTGTCTTTTCTTTTGCTAATCTATCATTTGTCAATTTAATTTGCAGGTCTCCAATGACTGAATCTAAAAAATAAATTAAAAGTTTTTCCTTCCCAACAGTATATACCCAGAGAAATGAAACATATGACCCTAACAAAACTTGTTCCTAAATCTTCATGGCATTATTCATAATAGCCCAAAAGTGGAAAATCCCCAAAGCCCATCAAATGCTGAATGGATAGACACAATATGGTATAGCTACACAATGAAGTATCATCCAGCAATAAAAAGGAATAAAATACTGATTCCTACTACAACATGGATGAACCTTGAAAACATGCTAAGTGAAAGAAACCAGTCACAAAAATCTCATATTGTGTGATTCAATTTATGATTCTACATTTGATTCCATTCCATGAAATATCCAGAATACACAAATCTTTAAAGAAAAAGTAGATTAGTGCTTGCCTAGGGCTGGGAGGATGGAGGGATTGGGGATGATTGTTAATAGAAATGTTCAAAATTTATTGCAGTGATGATTATAAAATTCTGTGAGCACATGAAAAATATTGAATGGTACAATTTGTATGGGGGAATTGTATGGCATGTAAATTAGATCTCCACAAAGCTGTTTTTAAAAGACAAAAATGGCCATGCAGCTTTTGTTTTGTTCACTGCAAACACTTGATCTTAGAGCCCCGAGCCTCCATTAACAAAGTGTGACTACCCTAAAGCCACCAGACTGTCATAAAGCCCAAGCCACATGTAAAGGCCATGTGCTGTCCTAGCTCAGCCCAGGTTTTTCATCATCACAGCCCAGGCACCAAATACCTGAGTAAAGAAGCTTTCAGGTGATTCTAGCCCTCAGGCCTTTGGGTCACCCCACTAGCCATTCAAGTATTCCCAAGTCCGGTCCCAGACAAGCCTATCTGCACCATAACCTGTCCCAATATCTGAACACAGAATCTCTGAGCACAATAAAATGGTGAGTGTTTTACACCATTTTATTATTATTAATTTGCTAAGAAGTAATCAATCACTGTAAAGACCACTCTTCTAGTTTTCCTCCTATCTCACTGTCTGCTCCTCAGTCTATTGGTCCTTCCCTCATATCCCTGAATGTTGGAGTATCCCAAGTGTCAATCTGTGGGCCACTTCTATTCCTATGCTCACTCCCTTGACACTCTCACGTGGTCTTTTGGCTTTAAATACCATGCTAATGACTCTCAAATTTATATCTTCAGCCTGGACCTCTTTCCTGAATTCTAGATTAGTATATTCACCTGCTTATTTGACATTTCTACTTAGATTTTGAACTGGCATCTAAAACTTAACAAAAACACAATTGAGGCCGGTTGCAGTGGCTCACACCTGTAATTCCAGCACTTTGGGAGGCCGAGGTGGTGGATCACAAGGTCGGGAGTTCAAGACCAGCCTGGCCAACATGGTGAAACCCTGTCTCTATTAAAAATACAAAAATTAGCTCTGCATGGTGGCGTGCGCCTGTAATCCCAGCTACTTAGGAGACAGTCAGGAGAATTGCTTGACCTGGGACCTGGGAGGTGGAGGTTGCAGTGAGCCAAGATCACGCCACTGCACTCCAGTCAAAAAACACACAATTGTTCTTTTCCTCCAAACTTGCTCTTTTTTCAATCAACTCCATCTCAGTAAACTGCAACTCCCAGCCTTGCAGTCATTAAGATCTCTTCACTTCGAACTGGCTTACTGGCTTACCAGCCCTCTTCAAGTCTCTATTGAAATTCCTAAAGAGGCCTTCAAATACAATGTAACCCAATCTCTGTCCCTCACATTCTCTATCTACCCCTCCCAGCTTTGATCTCCTCCACCTGATACTGTATCTTTTACTAATTGGTCTCACCTCCACCTGATACTGTATCTTTTACTAATTGATCTATCTTTTACTAACTGATCTTTTACTAATTGTTATATTACTAAGGGTGACACAACAGTTTTGCCTGTTTTATTCATTTCTATATCCCCAGTGACCAAAGGTGTATAATATCTTTGGCCCTCAATAATTATTTGTTTAGTTATTGAATGAGTAATTAAATCAGTTCAGGGAACAAGCAGGGATGAAAACAAGAACCTAAGTAAAGTGTTAGCCTCAAAAGGAGATATAATACATCTCTTCTCTTGGGGAAAGAGAAAAAAAAATGTCTACTGATTTTGAACTTCTAAGCAAAGAAATTACAGTAGAACCAATCACACATGGGGCTTATGCAGATCACAACTGTAAGCACTTTACACATATTCATAGATGTAATACTCTCAACTGCCTGTGGGCAGGCTCTATTATCACTTTATTGTTTATTTATTTTTATTTTTTTGTTTTATTCTATTATCATTTTATAGATAAGGAAACTTCTCCAAGGTGACTAGCCATTAAGTGGCAGAGCTGAAATACAAATCCAGTTATCTGACTTCAGGGTTCATCATAACCTCCACACCATACCACAGTATGAAGGTCTTGAAGGGTCTTTACTGAGGGTGATATAACAGTGATTGGATACAAAACTTGAAAAGAGGGCCAGGCGTGGTGGCTCACGCCTGTAATCCCAGCACTTTGGGAGGCTGAGGCAGGTGGATCATGAGGTCAAGAGATCGAGATCATCCTGGCCAACAAGGTAAAACGCCGTCTCTGCTAAAAATACAAAAAATTAGCCGGGCGTGGTGGCAAATACCTGTAATCCCAGCTACTCGGGAGGCTGAGGCAGGAGAACTGCTTGAATACAGGAGGCGGGGGCTGCAGTGGGCTGAAGGCTGCAGTGAGCCGAGAACGTGCCACTGTACTACAGCCTGGGCAACAAGAGCAAAATTGTCTCAAAAAAAAAAAAAAAAAAAAAAAGTAGAAGAGGTCTGAAATAGCTATGTGGGAGTTCAGCAGGGAGTCCATCAAACTAAAGGATTGTTGAGAAGCATTGAAGGCCTGATGCAATTAAATTATATGGCTTTGCAATGGACTCCTTTAAGTTGGAAAGAAAGAGTCACCAAAAGAGGAGGTGGCTACTCACCTGTCCAGTCTGCTTAGATCTAGTCCTGGTTCCGAAAGCTGCTACTTTTGAAAAACAGCATCTATATAAAGCAAATATTTCATCTTCCTAATAATCCATTGAATTTATAGTTGTCCTCACAAAATATCACTATTCATATCTACTGGCAAATTCTGACAACAAGCCCCTCGGAATCAGTGTACTTATTTTTACTTGATAACCCACCAAATACTTCATATTTACAATTACTTTAGCTCCAACAAGAACTAGAGGCAAGTCATCTTTAAGTTATGAAAATGATGGATAAATGGATTAACAAAATGTGGCATTCACATCCAGTGGAATATTATTCAGCCTTAAAAGGAATGAAATTCTGATGTAAGCTATGACATGGACGAACATTTAAGAAACGCTAAGTTTAGACAGACACAAAAGGATATTGTATGATTCCACTTACATGAAGTACCTGGATGTCAAATCCATAGGGACAGAAAATAGAATGGTAGTTGCCAGAGGCTGGCGGGAGGGAGAATGGATAGTTATTGTTTAATGAGTATGGGGGTTTCAGTTTGGGATGATGAAAAAATTCTTGAGTTGGGTACTGATGAATGTTGCCAAACAATGTGAATGTAATTAATGTCACGTAACTTTACACTTAAAAATGGTTAAAGTGGTAAATTATATATATATGCATATTTTACTACAAAAAACTTACAAAACATGGAGTAAGAATGCAGGGTTGGTGGAGTCTACTTCTGACTAGAAACCAACTGTGTCTAGGACAGTTAGGGTACAAAGAGATCTATAGAGAGGCAGCATAGCTAGGATGGAATATGAATATTCCCCCAATTTACATGACAAGAGAGTTTTCAAGATTCTTATACTGCTAGTTAACGGCAGCAGGGACTGCAGCTTTGGACTACCTTGCTTCCAATGGCAGGGTTGGAACAGAGTCTTAGGAACTTCCAGTGGGCGGCGGTGGTGGGGGGTGTTTCTAATTAGTCATCAATGCTCCTTTTATGCTCAAATACCTGACGTCAGGAGTCTTGCCTGATTCTTTGTAGCCCAGACTCTCAACAAGTATCTGGCTCCTAGAAGGTATTTATTACATAGGTAGTGAATGTAGATGAACATTTGATTTGGTTTATAAAACGGAGAATAATGTCTTCTTCAAAGTGCTATACCTGGTTGGAATAAAATTACATAAAAATACAGATGCAAATTATATAAAAATACAGAGGCAAAGGCATTATTCTTAATACAAACAAGACAAAAAGAGGTTTGAAAAATCTCCCCAAAGGTCACAATTTATTTGCCACGATCTGCTTTCTTGGTGAGTTAAGGATAATTCTAACTGAAAACATGGAAAGCTCTGATTTATCTTTTCCTTTTAGTCATCTTGGAAAGAGAAGAGGGTGGGGTCTTTTTGCCTAACAAGTTTCTCAATTCTTACAAAGACAGAACAATGGATGAACAAAGTAATTTACTATTCGGAAAGATACAGGGTTTATTTGGAATAAAAATACACTAGGAAAAATAGTTATTTGTTTCTTTTAGTGATTTTTCTAGCTCTATAACACAACCGCCCTTGCCCACCCCCTCACTGTCCCCACCCAGTTTTAGATGGATTTGCTGTGCAGGCGGGAATCTAAGGTAAGGCATTAAAGGTTTTACAGATCTTCCCTGGTAGATCACATTCTGCTAATCTAATCATACTTGACTATCAATTTATTACCCAAAAAATCTTATTATCCAAATTTTACATATCTGCCTCCTATAGATAAGTATCATTTTATGATACACTGAGAACAGTCCAGAATTATATTTTATATTTATGATTTAAGAACCTATACTTCACAACTATGACTTGCATTTATGTAACTATGATAAGGGACATTAGAAATCAAACAGATGGATATTTATAAAAACTGGTATTTCAGGAAAAGATTTAAAGCAGTTCATTCCAACTCCTTTATATAAACTGGGGAACACACAATTAATTACTTAAAGTAGAATTAAGTTTTTTCTTAAGTGCACTCCAGATTACATCAAAGGTAGGAATCTTGAGACTTTAACCTCCTCAAATTTTCAATGAATTGCCTTTCAGAATGATTTTTTTCTAATTAACATGATAGGAAATCTAGCTAATAAAAGGCCAAACTCTTACATTCTTCTCAAGAGTTGAATGAATTTTTATGTATCAACAAAGATGGATTCCAATATTCACTAAGCAGAAGGGAATAATTAATTTTTATCATCCATGTACCATAGAAATATGAAGTTAAAATAGAATTTTCATTGATGGTCAATACTGTAGATTCCATGTTATGATGAGTTCTAAGATCATAAATTTCTGCATCTTTAATAGAAAATGTACTTTTCAGTGTTACAATGTCTTCAAAGAGTCTTCAGTTTGTCTTTATCTTGCTCTTTTTGACTGCAAAGTGCAAAAGATTCCTGAACAAACTGCCTGCACATTGGGCACTGCTGAAAATACTTCACACAGCCATCACATAGGCACGTGTGTCTGCAGGGTAAGAGCACCCAGTTCACAGTCCCATTCTGGCAAACAACACAGTCCTTGCTGTTCTCCTCCGATGGCTCAACTTCACTTTCAGAGAGTCCTGCCTTTTCCAACAAACTTCTGTCTGTGTTTTTTTCTTCTGAAGAGGAATTGTTGGAGGGAGTGAAATTATTATTTGCAGACATGAAAAGTTGCTGAAAATCAAAGAAATAAGTTTAAAGATTATTATAAGTAACAATTACTCTTTAAAACTGGGGGTCATAAGAGCTGCTCAACATTTATGAGCTAGCAAATCCAATTGCAAAGGACAGTTATCTTCTATAATTACTAACTGAAAAAAAGAAATCACCTCTTCGTAAATGGCCATTCTTTGATACTCTGTAAACAAAAGACTACAGAGTACAACTTACCTTAAGATCATGAAATTGACCTTGAGCCAAGAGTAAATATTGATACAATATTCTGCAGGACAGTTTATAAGTCCCATCAGGAATATGAATTACTGACACCATGGAAATCTAAAATAAAAATTGAACATGGTCAGTATTTGAAATCTTATATTATTTCACAAATATGTGAAAAATGCTTTTCAACTGCTTCTAGATACTTTGTCTTCTGCCAAAAAAAAAAATGCTTCTCAAAAATAAAAAAGGCTGATAAATTGGAAAATCTATATTAATCTGTATAAATCATAGTCACTGCAGAGGAATCACTTACTGACATCTGTCAGAGTTATTTTAATTGTATTCAAATTTACAAATTTAATGTGATCACAATGGACAAAGGAATCTTTGAGAGGACTAAAGAATGAAATGAAGGAGAGGAATTAAAGTCAATATTAAACAGTCTTTTTAGAAGCTTGGATATAAGGGGACCAGAGAAAACGCTTTTGTTTAGAGAGCTACATGCACTGACTCTAAAATTCTCAAATGGAAAAATGAACACAAAGAACAGCTAAGAAAATACTGAAAAGAGAGAGCTTTGAGGGGGACTAGCCCCATTAGATAATAAAACATACTACAAAGCCTTTAAAATTAAAACAGTATGAACTGGCACATGAATATACAGATGGATGAAACAGCATAAACAGTCCAGAAACAGACCTAATTATGTATTAAAATATCATAAAAGTGTCATCTCAAATCAGCAAAGAGTTTTTTTAATAAACAGTATTGGGACAACCGTACAGCTATTTGGAAAAATATACAATTAGATGCATTCCTCATACCGTATATAAGAATAAACTCCAGACACATAGGAGATCTTAATGTAAAAAATAAAACTGTACAAGTACTGGAAGAAAATGAATAAATTCCATTTTAGTCTCAGTGTAAGGGAAGACATTAACTATGACTTAAAACCCAGAAAAAATACACAGACAATTCATAAAAAGATGTAAACATGGGCCTTGACCATATTTAAAAGATGTTTAATTAACATTAATACAGCACTTATTGTTCACTCGTCAGACTGACAAAAATTCAAAAGCTTTCTATGGAAATACACTCTCATATATTACTAGTGGAAATGGTTTTTTACAAAAAGGTACAATTCCAATGGCAATATCTAACAAACAACATGCATTTATACTTCAACCATACAATCTCAACAATATTAAAATATGTATATATGTATTATTCAGAATAAGATTATTTGTTACTGCAGAATACTGGAGACTACCTGAATGTGCAAGCAGAGGAGACTGGCTGAATAACTATGGAATATGCACAGCATACACACAGTGCAGTGCTACCCAGCTGTTAAAACAAAAACAAAAAACTGAAGACAATCTCCGCTAACTGGTGTGCAGTAAATTCCAGGAGATTTTCTGAAGTGAAAAAAAGCAAAGTACAAAAGAGCCTATGTAGCATAGAAAATGTGCTATCTTTTGTGTAAGAAAAAAGAGAAAATAAAAAACAGGGAGGATAAATCAGAAAACAAGTATCTCTAAGGACTGGCATATGTGGGAATGCAGTGGAAGGGATACGGAGGAAAACAACATGAGTATACTTCTTTATATGGTGTTCCAACTTTTGAGAGAACCAATCCAAGTAATCTACAGACACAATTTGACTACAAACCCTCAGTCTTGGCAGGAAGCAGAGAAAGGGCAGTTTGAGCACCAAAATAATTAAATTCAATCATGAATTATAAAACACTGGGGAAAAATTCATGCGGCCATAGAGACAACAGATAAGCAAACAAACAAATGGGAGAGAAAGGAAGTCTCTTGCTTGTTGTAGAATGCCAAGAATTGACTGGAGGGAGGGCTAGAGTTAGAAAATAATTATTTTGCAACCATCACAGTAAAGATAAAATCTGGCAAGAATCATCAATGGATGTTAAATCTAGGCAAAAAGAAAAATTTTAATAAAAAGCAGGATATTTACATGATCTTACAGTGCCTCCTCACAGACCAAGGGAGAGAAAAAAGCAGAACAGTGGAGAAATTAGATAACACTTTGACTAAGAGATCGAAATCAACATGACCAATTAGAGAAAAGAACATTGCATGCTTCTAGTGGTGGCACTCTGAAAAGGACATATCATCACCCGGGCAGCTCACTGGCTGCAGATGCATAACTCTGATCTGATCCTAAGAAAAATCAGACAGACAAAATGAGAATGTTTTAATTTACAAAAAGGGTGTGTGTGTGTGTGTGTGTGTGTGTGTGTGTGTGTGTGTGTGTGTGTGTGTGTGTGTGTGTGTGTGTGTGTGTGTGTGTGTGTGTGTGTGTGTGTGTGTGTGTGTGTGTGTGTGAGACTATACCCTTCAAAAATGCTGTCAGAGTATGGAAATTTTTCAGATTAAAGGAGACTAAAGATACATGACAAATACAAAATCTGGCTCTAGACTAGAACCTGAACTGGAGAAGAAAAATTGGTTGTGTATTAGATAAAATATTGTACCAATGTTAAATTTATAAAGCAGATGACTATACTGCGGTTATACAAGAAAGCATCCTTATTATTAGGAAATCCACACTGAAGTCTTAAGGGGTAAAAGAATCATCATGTATACAACTTAATCTCAAATCATTCATTTAAAATATACATACGATATACTTAAAAATATATACGATCATATACATGTGTATGTATAAACATACGAGCAGGCTGGGTGTGGTGGCTCATGCCCGTAATCCTAGCCCTTTGGGAGATCACAGCAGAAGGATTGCTTGAGCTCAGGAATTTGAGACTAGCCGGGGCAACACAGGAAGACCCTGTCATTACAAAAATAAATTTTTTAAAAATTTAGCCTGGCACAGTGCTACATTCCTGTAGTTCTGGCTACTCAGGAGGCTGAGGCAAGAGGATCACTTGAGCTCAGGAGGTTGAAGCTATCAGGAGTGAGCTATGACTGTGCCACTGCATTCCAGCCTGGCAATAAAGCAAGATCCTACCTTAATAAATCAATCAATACATACATACATAAATGGGAGAACAATAGTGCGAAGGACAGAAATGTTAACAATAGGTGATCCAGGTACAGGGTATATGGGTGCTCTTTTACTTTTTTATTTTTGTAACTTTTTGAAATTAGGTACAAATAAAAAGTTTTAAAACCCTACATTGGTTGTAAAAACACAATATTCTCTACAGTTTATAAAGATTTATTAATTTAGTAATGGCACCAGAGGCTTTTAATACTAAATAAAAAATGATAGGATTAGTGGAAAACAGCAGTTATCACTTCATACTAACAATTTTGTCGGCCGGGCGCAGTGGCTTATACCTGTAATCCCAGCAATTTGGGAGGCCAAGGCAGGTGGATCATGAGGTCAGAAATTCAAGACCCGCCTGGCCAACATGGTGAAACCCCGTCTCTACTAAAAATACAAAAATTAGCTAGGTGTGGTGGCCTGCACCTGTAGTCCCAGCTAGTCAGGAGGCTGAGACAGGAGGACTGCTTGAACCTGGGAGGCAGAGGTTGCAGTGAGCCAAGATCACACCACTGCACTCCAACAGGGGCAACAGAACAAGACTCCATTTCAAAAAAATAACTGTCATTTAATATTAAAAGCCTCTGAAGTTATTATCATACTAGTTATATATGTAGTTGTGGGCATATATTTTATATGGAAAAAAAATTTGAATACACTATTAAATGAAAGCAGGTCACAAAATAGTATAAAATGTATAATTTTATCTTTTTTTAAAAAAATTACAAAGATTTGGAAAGATACAAATATTCACAGTAGGTATTTTTGGATGATAAAATACAGATTATTATACTTCTCTGCTTTTGTCTTAAATTTCTATATTTCCTAATTTTTTTATCCGACAAATGTATTCTCTGAGCAATACAGAAAAAAAGCCAATGTAATTAAGTAAAAATGAAACAAATTTTATAGTAACAATTTCTGCTTTCCTTTTTTTTGAACCTAAAACAACAAACTGGTTCCTAACTGTACTACCTAAATATAATTCTTTGCTGTTAAAATAAACATATTTTATTAATAATTAAAAAAAATAGTCCCTGACCCACAGATAAAAACCACACATGATAAAGAAATAGGAAATGTTTCATTTGCTTTTAAAATTATAAACAGAGAACACTAATACAAAATATACCAATAAATATATTTGAGAGCCAATATTACCCTCCAATCTGAGAAATAAGAGACAGAGAGAAGTGAAAATTAACAGGAAAAAAGAGGGAGCCCATAGAGAAGAATAAAAGACATTCAAAAGGACCCAGACATGGAGACATATACAAAGCACAAGAGAAGATGGCTGTTAACCCTTGGGAGACACTCAGGCTCCCTTATGGGAACAAGCCTCCCACAAGTACAGCTGGGCCAGTGTAATCAGAGACCTGATAGCAAACCCTTCTCTGGCCTACAAGGCCACTGAACTGAAAAGACACACAAAAAATGGTTAAAATGGTAAGCTTTATGTTATATATATTTTACCACACAGATACACAATCACTCCCTGTTTGGACAGAGGCACAAAGTTATAAAAAGGAAAAAAAAAGACCCTCAGCACCTACAGTAGATAGCACTATCAGTGAAGGGAAAAGGAATCCAATGGGGAAGCTGGGAGGGAAAATGACTGCGTCTGATCCTTTTGTGCTGAACCAAAGGAAAAAAGAGAACAGAACCCAAGAAACTTAGAAGAGATGGGGAACACAGTGTGCAGAGAAGGGCTTCCTTACGCAAGTAGGCAGGGTCAAGAACTAAGAGGCTGGAAATATAAGACACCAACTTAACAGGTTTTATTTATCTCTAACTGAAAAGGAGGGAAGGGAGGGAGGAAGCCAGAAGGCCTCTCATGCACACTAAGGGGCATGCAATGTACAACTAAGGTGTTTGGCTGTCAAGCTCTATGAGGCTCATTAACATTGCCTAGTACGACTTTTTTTTTTTAATTTACCAAAACTTTATTGAATCCCTATTGTGTCCTAGGCCCTGTATTAGGTTCTGGAAATACACTACTACAGGTATGACTTTTTTATTTTGTATTTTAATTGTATATATTTAAGGCATACAACAGGATGTTTTGATATACACATACCTAGTGAAATGGTTACTATAATCAAGCAAATTAACACACTCATCATCTCACATAGTTACTTCCACATTTTTTGCGTGTGGCTAGAGCACCAAAAATCCCAAAACCAGTATCATATTAACTACAGTCCTTATGGTGTACATTAGCTCTCTAGATCTGTTCATCTTATGTATCTGTAGCTCTGTTTCTTGTGACCTACATATCCCCATTTCCTTCCCCTCTGCTCCCCATGACTTGGAAAAAATAAGCTGACCTCAGCTCAATGGAACTTCAGTTTAAAAAGATTAAAAACCAAAAAACCAAATGGTTAACTGCAAATGAGCAGGGTCTAGATTTCCCAAAGAGTCTGCACCTTCCAAAGCTCAGTGTACACTTGTTACAGGAAGATATTCCTGCAAAAAAAAAAAAAAAACAACTCAAAAAACAAAAAATGCTCAGAGTCAAGCCCTTGTTCCATCTCTTACTGCCTGAATGATTGGGATTTTCTCCTCTGTCTCAGTCTGTAAAAGGAGGATATTTGCCCTGTCCTAACAAACCAGGTTGTTGGAAGGAAAAAAATAAGTTAATAATGTGAATGTACATTGCATATTATGAAGTATCACAAAACAATGTTACCATATCTTTATATACGAATAATCTATACTAAACACTTCAGAAAAGTAGTCAATTGTGTGTAAGGACATTTTTACCATGATACAACTTCATCAAAAGTTTATTTCATGTGTAAGTTTCTATTATACTCAGAGGCTTGTCAAAGTTTCGGTCCTCTTAGATCTCTAAGATACATTTAACTTCCTAATAGGAATCAATTACCAGACTGAGAAAATAATTAGCACATAATGATTACTATAATTACTGAAAATATGGGGACCAGGTATATAAGATACAGGTGCAGTAGGGGCTTTGATGGAAACAAGGTGACTGCAAGCAGGCAAACAAACAAAAAAAGAGTGGATACTATCTTAAAATTGAGCACTTTAGATCATTATTATGCTTATTTATTCAGTGCTAAAAATGTTCAGAATAAACATGCTTCCCATTAGACTGTTTCTATATAGCAAATATAGAATGATAAATTTAACTTAATTCAGAATGATATTAACTTAACAGAATACAGAATAAAATTAACTTAATTCACCATTATATATCTTTTGTTTTCTAAATAAAGTCATATTACTGTAATCCATAAGGTAAAAATGAGTCACACTCTGAAGGTACTGTTACACATATAAAAACCAAATAGATGTATACTCCATTTTTCATTTTTCTTTTTTTTTTTTTTTTTGAGACAGAGTCTGGCTCTGTCGCCCAGGCTGGAGTGCAGTGGCACGATCTTGGCTCACTGCAACCTCCAGCTCCTGGGTTCAAGCAATTCTCTGCCTGAGCGTCCCGAGTAGCTGGGATTACAGGTGCCCACCACTTCACCTGGCTCATTTTTGGATTTTTAGTAGAGATAGGGTTTCACTATGTTGGCCAGGCTGGTCTTGAACTCAACCTCATGATCCATCTGCCTCAGCCTCCCAAAGTGCTGGGGTTACAGGTGAGCCACCGCACTCAGCCTCATTTTTCAAGAAAAAAGTTTCTAGGCCAAATGTACAGCCTCAGAAATTAAAACTTTTTCTATTTATCAAATAATGAAGAACCACCATTCAAAGCACTTAAAGGTAATGCTTTCAAATTTTTCAATTACTTACAATATCATAAATTTCTCGGTCATCCTCATCAGCTAAGGTCAACAGCGCTATCAATGGATAGCGAGATCTGGGCACTGTACCAAAGTCTTCAATTTTAGTATCTCTTGGTAACTGGCAATATATTTCTTCTTTGCTATCCTTTTTAATACTTTTTGAAAATGTAAAGGTAAATTGCCACCATAACCATAAGAACAAAAATATACCAAAAATGATCAATAACAAGTTAACAACACTTTATCCATAAGAAGTCTAATTTTCATGTGCTAATGGGTATATCAGATAAAAGGATACAAATACTGTTCCTGATAGAGATATTCACTATACAGAGCATCTTCTAATGCTTGGGGAGTGCTTATTCTGAAGCAATAAACATGCTTCTGCAGAGCTTCATATAATTTTTGAACACTGCACCCCCAGTAGCATGTAAGGAAGCTATCTTCAAGGCAATCTGTTGTCAAGGTTATGCCAGCTGTAAAAAACAAAGGACAAAGAATGAAAATTATTTAATGTAACTTCTAATACAATCATACAGGGTGAGTAACAAAAGCTTCCTTTTGGATGCTGGCCAGGCTGATGGCAGTTAGAAGAACTTGTTAAGAGGTATGCACCTATAAATGAAGGAACTGGCCTCTATAACAAGAGATATAAAAGCTCAATGTCTACACATTTGTTGAGAGCTATCAATAAACTATTTCTTGATATTTATATATTTAAGCTTGGAAACCGTCAACTTAATTTTCTTTTTTGGCGACTCCAATAAGACATCTCCCATCTAGACTTTTAAAACTAAAATACAGTTCACAATTGATAACCTGCCATTCACACAGTGTAAACAATCCTAATGACAAGAAACAGTGCAGCAGAATAGACCTGTCTTCTCAAGTGGATGTGTACAACTTAGAGAGTCCATAACATGATCACTGTTGTAAGAAAAATATTTAAAAGAAATTGAGCTTTACTAACATTAATCTATACATTTACAACATTAACATACAGGCTTATCACAGACTTAATGTCCCATGTAATATGCAAAATACCTTGAGGAAAGAGTGGGGATTCCAAAACATAAAGAGTTTAATAGTGGTATCTTCATTCAGCTGTTCACTTGCAACTTAAGAAAAGATATTACAATTTGAGTAGACCTGATTAAATGGATTTATAAATTGAAAGTAGACATGAAGTTATATTATATAGTTTTATTTAACACTTACATAGGACTTACTTTGTGTCACCTATGTGATTCACCCTTCCAAGCGGTATTTGTAGCAATAACACATTCAAGGGGTAGCAACATCCAGTGTTTCATACTCCTGGGGGGGGTGCAAACTACAGTAGTGCAAACTGTAACATGTAGTACTCCTTGGCACTGATATGCTGACTAGACCAAAAGGGAGTGGTTTTGGTCATTGTTTCTGGCTCAACAGCCTTGGTATCGGTTCTGGCTCTCCTAACCAGCCAGCAAGTCTATAAGCTACTCAATATCCTTTTATTGAAGTTGTTTCTGTTGCTTACTAATAGGAATTCTGACTGACACATTACCTATTTTTTAAAATGTGATCAAGAGTATACATTAGAAGAAGATACACAATTACAAGCAGATGCTCCACAGGATACCAAAAACTGATTTTTCCAATTTTATTCTCAGTATTCAGTGGTATGTACAGAGTCTGAGATTATGAGTAGCATTGATACATGGCAATTTCTAATCATACCTAAGCAAAAATTTTAATTGGTAGGAACTTTGCATAGGTAATCGGAGCAGACTTTGATTTCAAATTTTTATGATTCCAATCATTGGGTATTAATTAAAGAATGAAAAATTCCATTTGATATTAAATAGCAAAAGGAAAACATTTTATTTACACTTACACACATATATGTAGGACATATACACACACATATAAAATCACACATATTTCTTCCTGTGTCACTATAGAACCACACAACATGAGGCAGAAGAAAATGTTGGAGGCAGACAGCAAAGGAAAAAATAGAAAAATGTATATTTTAAAACATTTTGAAAAAGAAAAAAAAGAAACACAAAATAATGCAAAAATTTGAAAAGGTATATGTATAAGGGTACTCCTTATAGCATTAGTTATCATAGCAAAATGCTGGAATAAACCCAAATGTCCATCAATAAGGGTAATGAATAAAATACAGTACTCTACAACGAAGTACTGAGAAGCTATTAAAAATGAATTGAGGCATGTCAAAATATCTGTACATACTATTATGAAATGATCTTCAGAATATTTTATTAAATAAGAAAAAGCAAGGTAGAGAAAATTAAATACATCTGCTACTGTTTATCTCACAAGAATGGATACCCATATATGTGTTTGTTTATATTAAAAAAGAACAGGCCTGGCATGGTGTTTCATGCCTATAATTCCAGCACTTTGGGAGGCTAAGATGGGTGGATTGCCGGAGCCCAGGAGTTTGAGACTGGCTTGGGACAACACGGCAAAATCATGTTTCTACAAATAATACAAAAATTAGCTGGGCATGGTGGCATGCACCTGTGGTCCCAGCTTTTTGGGAGGTTGAGGTGGGAAGATCGCAGCTGCAGTCAGCCATGATCATGCCACTACACTCCAGCTGGGGTGACAGAGTAAGACCCTGCCTCAAAAAAAAAACAAAACGAACAAACAAACAAAAAAACCCCACAACAACAATGGCAGGATAAGCCTTTTAAAATTCAAGATACAGCTTACAGAACATATAAAACTACCTGTTTATTTGCTTTGTAAAAAAAGAAAAAAGCCAGAGTCCCAGAGATTCAGAGCTGCTTAAAAGACTTGTTTATAGACTTTGTATACTTAAGTAAAGTGGGAAGAGTGTCAGAGACCTTTGACAACTGGAGATTGATCAGATTTTAAAATGTCTCTGAAATTAATTAATTAATTAAACTACAGAATCTATAAAATTATACTCTCCATGATCTTTCGCACACTTGTCCATTACATAAACCGAGGGGAGAATGTAATGATTTCCACTATCTGAAGATAGTTCCAGCACCGCTATCAAAACTATGCTCCCTCTACTTTTTCCACTCCTTTTGCAAAGAGTTTCATGTATTTTTTTTGTCTTCTAAAACTCAGTACATACCCAACATCATTTTAAGATCAATAGCATTAACAGAATTGGGGGCACAGCTGTAAACCAGAAAATTCAGAATCAAAATAAGTGAAGCAGCACGGGTATGGCATCTCTCAAAGTGTCTTAAGCAAGACTAGCTACAACAGGCAAATAAAGCAGGATGTAAGAGACAGCCTTGCAAAAAGGTGAAAAAATAAGGACTGTAGAAAATGTGCTAAGCCACTAAAAATGGAGAAATTATGCGGTAGAAAAGCTACAAACCTTCCTGAAGAAGGATCCTGTGAGAATAGTAATAAAAAGAGGAGACCATTCGTGAGGATAATAAAGCCAGAGCATTAGGAGATGAAAGTTTCAAGTTGTAGGGAATGGAGGTTCACAAACGCCTCCAAACATACCATGTATGTTGTGTTTTTTTCCTAACCCTTTTGCTTTAATGTTAGCTCTTACCAGGGTGAATAAGCTAAAATATAAGGAAGCTATTTACAAAAGACAGCAGAATTCCTGAATCAAATTAATTCAACTCAACTAACATATACTGAGTACCTAACTTTCAATTTCATTAAAGACTCTATATTGCAGACATGGAAATGCAAATTCAAATACAGCATTACATAATAAGAATAAAAAAAACCCCAACAACCCACTCCTAGTAAACAGAACTAAATGACTAAGATTAAAATGGATTCTCTGGTTTTCTTCCTCTTTTTTAAATTATAAATTTTAAAATACAAATAAAAAGCATGTGTGTTTTTTTGTTTACTGAGACAGAGTCTTGCTCTGTTGCCCAGGCTGGCGTGCGGTGGTGTGATCTCGGCTCACTGCAGCTTCAACCTCCCAGACTTAAGCAATCCTCCAGCCTAAGCCTCCCAAGTAGCTGGCACTACCAGGCATCACCACCAGACCAGCTAATTTTGGTATTTTTAGTAGAGATGAGGTTTCGTCATGTTGGCCAGGCTGGTCTTGAACTCCTGGACTCAAAGATCTGCCTGCCTCAGCCTCCCAGAGTAAAGATTTGTAAACTATCTACACATCAAATGAAATAACTCTTCACAATGTCACAAATATTGTTAGAATATTATTTCAGTGTTCTGTGTAGACATTTTTAACGACACCCACTTTTCCATAGTTTAGACAAACGAATTTTACACTGCTAAGTATAACTCCTATCAAAATCCTTCTCTTTATTTCCCCATAGGAGAAAGACAGTAAATGATATGCATTGGTAGTTTCAAAATTAAATTATTTCAGTAGTCATGCAGTGCATCCACACATTTAAAGAATTTTTCATGACTTCAGTAATGCTACTGTTGGTTAGCGTGTAGTGTGCAGGCATAGCTAAGAGGGCTATTTACTGGCTACCTTTTCATTTGCCTCAAAACATTTGCAAGGCTGGCTCTTATGTGTGACTATTTCTGCCTCAAAAGCAGATTGAGGGATTTCCTCACACTTTGTTGCTCACAAGTGCCCTGTGTTTTGCTCACAATGTATCAGTTCTTCTTAGTTTTTCAGTGTATTTTCAGACTTGTGGAAATGTACTGCAGGAACGAAGGCCTTGCAGCTGATAGATTTTTCACTGTGGGTCCTGCTCAAGAGCCAGATGGTGAGACTGTAGCAGGTTGTAGTCTATGGCCACAGAGGTGGGAGGTTATTGAACCACCACTATTCTGTATATTTAATTTTTTATTTTTATTTATTTTTTTATTTTTTTTTTTTTTCTTTTTTTTTTTTTTTGAGACGGAGTTTCGCTCTTGTTACCCAGGCTGGAGTGCAATGGCGCGATCTCGGCTCACCGCAACCTCCGCCTCCTGGGTTCAAGCAATTCTCCTGCCTCAGCCTCCCGAGTAGCTGGGACTACAGGCACGTGCCACCATGCCCAGCTAATTTTTTGTATTTTTAGTAGAGACAGGGTTTCA
>PVKV010025831.1:0-29013 GCA_004027835.1 Alouatta palliata | reverse complement strand
GTGGGAGGCCGGGTAGCTAAGATTGGCTAAGTCTTGGCTGCTGTGTTTCAAAACTATTGGTCGACGCTTGGCGGGCTAGAGGCAAGCTGTGCCATTGGTGGTTCCTCTGTTGCTAGGCAGACCATGAATTCCTGCCGTCACCGCCCTTGAATTCCTGCCGTCACCGCCCTACGTGGGGGATGGGTAGGCCACACAGTTTATAGAATTGGAAAAGGGCCATGTTGAAACCTAGAATTCTATTTTTTTTTTCTATAGTTAAATGTATAAAAGTTACAAAAATTCAATTCAATTCTGAGCAGGAATCGTGATGTAACTTGTATTGACAAGAATGGTTTTAGGAATTCATAAAAATATAGTCTTAAATAGAAATTGAAAACCATATTATTTGATATTATATATATAGATGGGAAGAAAAAGATTTTGGGACATACAGTTGATTGCTCAACATATAGAGTTGTTTAACTCAAAATTGTCAGCAAGAAATTTGCCTCAAGGAGGAAGAACCATACCACTATAGATCCTTAGGAAAGGCCTATAGTAGTGAAACTGAAGTTGATCAGTATTTTCCAAATTGTGTTTCCCTTTATATCATACCAGAATATGTTCAAGTGCCATGACAGAAGGGTTCTATGGTCAAATAAATTTGGGAAATACCATATCCTATTAAAAGATTTTTAAAAGCCCTAAATGAAGGAACCTGTTTAACTTTGTTTAACCCAACATTACTGATTTCTTTGTAGAAATCTTATGTTATGGAGCCACTGTTAACCACTTACAAAACAGGGTTCTCTGAAGTACTAGTTTAGAAGATGCTATGGAAGATTATTGATAAAAATTACATTGTTTTTTTTTTTTGAGATGGGGACTTCTCTGTTGCCCTACCTGGAGTGCAGTGGTGCAATCATAGCTCACTATAACCTGGACTCCTGAGCTCCGGTGATCCTCCCACCTCAGCTTCTGGAGTAGTTGAGACTACAGGAACTGCCACCATGCTTGTCTAATTTTTTGTTTTTTGTAGAGACAGGGTCTCACTGTGTTGCCCAGCTGGTATCAGACTCCTGGTCTCAAATGATCCTTCCACCTTGGCCTCCTAAAGTGCTGGGATTACAGGCCAGAGCCACTGTGCCTGGCCATATATCAATTTGATTTTTATGAAAAGATTTGGCTAATCTGAGTTGCTAGTGTCTCTGAGGAAGACTGAAGTGAATGTTGGCATGTGTCAGTAAGGAATTCTCATTGCCTTTCACATTAGGTCAAGTCCTTCATGTAGAAAAAAGAACCGACAGGCTGGGAATATGACAATTAGCTGGAAAAATACTGTGTGCAAAAGTCACAGTTATCTATTTCATCCTTCCTTCTAGACTTCAGATGGATTGTGGTTACTGCATCCATCAATGCTGTTTTTTTTTTTTTTTTTTTTTTTTGGTTAACAGAAAAGGCATTTTAAAAATGGTAATAGTGGCCTACTATATTTGTGGGGTTGCCTCACACATTAATAGGGAACCCAGCCTATTTGTGGCATTGGTAAAGGAAGCATGTGAACATGTGCTGCTTGCTACAGTGAGATGAAATGATTATCCCCACCAACCCCCAAACAAACCCCTCCTTAGGAAAATAAACACTTGCAAGTTTATTTTATAAAATCTGTGTAGAACTTATGTAAATATATTGTGACAACAGCTGTCATACTGCATATATCAAGAAAGTGCTTTGAAACTTTATGCAAATACATGGGTGATGTATACACTACTGTACACCCCAAAGACTACCCGTGTGTTCTTGCTGCCAAGGAAAACACAAATGTTCTCCTAACTTTTCAGAGGAAAAGTCACCACAGCCCTGTACCTTTCACAGCCCCGTTCTCTTGGCCAGTGAAATATACTTTGGCTAAACCCAAAGACAGTGGAGTGGGGACCAGGGTGCCAGAGGTTCATTTTTAATTGATAACATTTATAGAGCAAGCAGTATGCTGGCATTTTAAGCACATTTTTGCATATAATTTTCACAACAGCTTTGTGAGGAAAATAACATTGTTTAGAGATAAAATAACCAAGACTCCAATTATATAAATTGCCCAAGGTCACTCATTTATTATTTTATGAATCTGCCTAACATTTAAAATTTATTTGATCATATATATATATATATATATATATATATATATAACAGCTAACATTTATTGAGCATTTACTATGTGCCAGGCACTGAGTTAAAAGGTTTAATTCCATTGTCTTATTCTTTGCTTGAACTCTATGAAGCTGAATACTGTTGTTTTTCCCAATTTACAAATGAAAAAATTGAAGCTTAGGAGAAGTTAATTAACTTTGGTGCAAAGTAGTAAGGAATAGAACTGGGAATCTGAAAGAGCTTTTAACCCCATGAGTTTGTTCCCTTAACCATATGTGTTTCCAGCTTTTCTCCTTGATTTAGAATCTGGAAATATTTCCAGATTGTATTGAGTTTAAGGCATAGATTTTCTTGTGTTATCAGGAACTAGGGTTTCCATAACATTTTAAAGTCATTATTTTTCTTCAAAGTTTTGATTTGTCACCCATTATTTGGAGTATGGCATAAGTTCCACATGCATGGATATTGTTATTTCTACAAATGGGTTGATAGAGAAGATTTGGAGTCTTCAAGAGTTTTTCGATGCAGACACCTTACATCTAAGATTGGATTAAAGAAATGTCCTCTTTACAAAGATTTGTAGCTTTTGCCCATACCATTGGGCTGCATGGGTAACTGTGTACCCTTTGGAGTTTGAAAGTTTGAGAAGAAAACCTTTTAATATTGTTGCTATGAACAATTTTGTTACAAACACTGCTTCTTTCATGTCCAAGTTTTAAGAATGCTTCTGCTTTTTAAAGTAAAACTCATCAGATCCTCCAAGAAATATGAATGTTGAACACTTTGCTCTTGAGATTGTCTGTTCCCTACCATGGCTTGCTTTATTAGTGTAGGAGAGAGAACAACCATTTTTCCAGCAGGATTGATTCTAGAGAGTGGGCCATTTTTGATTTCAAAATTAGAAGCTGGGAGGCGTTAGGAAAGAGGGAACGAGAATTAAGCCTCAAGGCTACCACAGATCAAACCAGGTCAAAGGCTGAGTAGATCATACTCTTTGTCCTAGACCACTGGAAACACTTCCTTAAAACCCAAACACCAAATGGTCATTGTATATGGAAGTCCACACAATGCATTTTAAGCAAAGTATATAATATAAATGGGAGTATATTTTCTACATTAAGAATTTTTGGAAGGGGGATAGAGACCTTTTGTCTTAGGGTTTCATTCACAGAGTCCATAAACGCTTATTAGGTAGCCACTTGTAACACATAAGCATTTAATGTATTATCTAAATATTAAGAGAAGAGGGCTAGGCGTGGTGGCTCACGCCTGTAATCCCAGCCCTTTGGGAGGCCGGAGCAGGAGGATCAAGAGGTCAAGAGATTGAGACCATCCTGGGCAACATGGTGAAACCCCATCTCTACTAAAAATACAAAAATTAGCTGGGCATGGTAGCACACGCCTGTAGTCCCAGCTACTCAGGAGGCTGAGGCAGGCGAATCTCTTAAACCTGGGAGGTGAATGTCGTAGTGAGCCAAGATCGTGCTACTGCACTCCAGCCTGGGCAACAGAGCGAGACTCTGTCTGAAAAAAATAAAATTAAGAGAAATACTTCACTGCAAGGACAACATCCATAATCTACAGACTTGGAAATGTGCAGGAATTCTTCACATCAAAAATACGTTCAACCAATGGGAGCTAGCAATGTTATGATCATGAGTTGATTGTGCACATTGACTTACTTGTTTATACCAGTTCTCTGAACTTGGCAACCAAATGGATGAGTCTCTTTATAAATAATCTAGACCAATTTAAGAAGTGATTTTCTGGATTTCTTGGTTTAAAATAAAAAAAAAAAAAACTAAGTGTTCAGCCTTCAGTATGTAAACTTCCACTTAATCTGCCTGTTTTTAAGACATTGCCATAATCTTTAAGTTAGGCTGGTAGAATAATATGATGGATATTCCTGAACTGCTATGTACCTGAATTCTGGACATTTGCCTTAAGAATATTGCCCTTCAATAATGGTCTTTGAAGAGAGTCCTGGCCATGTTCTGAGGGACTTGCCCCTGGGCCATTAACCACAGAAGCCCTGACAGCTTTTTAAAGTAGTTTGGGCATTCTTGGATTTCTAATCAAAGGTGGCCTCCCACTTGTCTTCCATTAACTTCACAGGAAGCGTGGAGATTGTCTCTGGTTTTTAGTGCAACATTTAGGGTAATTCTGGTAAGCCCTTGAACTTCTGTCATTCCAGTCATGGTCTTAAAAAAAAAAGTCCTGAACTGCTGTCCTTTTCTGTATCATTATCTGAAATAAGGTACTAATTAAGGATGTTCAGGTAGAATTTTCTTCTATTTAACTTGTTTAGACTTGTGTTTCTCCATCCTTCTTGAGAAAGATCTTTGGGGTTGTTAAGTATGTTGTCACAGTTACGGAGCTGTGGTCCACTTAGACCTCACCCATGACCGTAAGCTTTCCATCCAGCCATGGCCTTACTGAGGCGCTACTCCCTCTGGCCTCTCAGCATGTTCTGGCCAAGATAACAGGATAATGCTTCTGAAGCTGGCTTAATATCATTCCAGAAGAACTTGAATTTAATATAACTTATTGGCCAAGCACTTCTTCTTCCTGCCTGGCCAATATATGAATCAATTTGTCAGAGAACATGTCTTGCGGATCTGTGTTATATTGCCAAATGCTGAACACTGCTGACATTGATCATCTCTCGGTAGGAAGATGGAGAGTCTTCATAGAAAGTCAGAGTTCACGACAGAGGAAATACCACTTTCCTGGGCTGGAAAAGATTCTTATCTTCTGCTATTGTTCCCTCTGTTTGGCATTGCCACCATTTTTCTAAGCACTTTGGTTCTCAGGCTGGCTTGGCCACTACTTTTACTATCTTTGCACATTCCAAATAGTATCCTGGAGGCCTCAGATGACAAAGCAGTGTGGAAGTCTCTGCTGAAGTGATAAGGGTCAATATCACTTTCCTTTTTCTGTGTTTTATTCAATTATAGGACACCTAAATCAATAGAGCCTATACTTGAATCTCACAAAGATTTTAGTTAAACAATTCTTTTGTGTTTTTACTTTCAGCATTCTTTCTCCTCTAGAACCAATACAGGCATCTGTGGTACTGAACTTGGGATGATGTGAGTGACAGATGCCAAGTTATATTGGTGATAGCATGTTCCTTCTGTCAGGCTCAGTCAGCAGGTGATTCTCTCGTTGTTCATCTCTTCCTCCCTTAGGGTGGATCTTCTCTCAAGAGAAGCCAACTGGTGAACCTCTCCCCATCACTGGACCTGCCCAGACATGTCAGAACACTCACTATCTTTGGCTCATGCTGGGACTCCCCACCACAGCTAGTGCCAACAGACTCTACACTTATTTTTCTTTGATCATATTTGGCCTAGATTAGGATCGTCCTGAGAGCTTGCCAAGATTGGGTTGCAGCCTGTCTCAAAACACAAACTTAAAGTCGGCTGACAAGACCAATACCCAGGAGCATCATGAGTTTGAATGATTGGTGCCGGAAACCTTTAGTCTCTCTGCACAGTGTTCCTTGATGGAGGCCACAGAGTGTTTATTATAGAACTTCATGACATTGTACTAATGACATTTTAGATTTTGTTAAAATTTTAGAAAATTGCCACCTGATACAAATTAGAGAACTGCACATAACAATGGATACCAAATAGATATTCTGGAATTTTTCATTTAAAGACCACAGTGTCTGATGTATAGAAACTCAAATATTTATTGAAAGGGTGAACAAAAAGGATGCCGTGACTTCATTCGCTATTTAGAAATTAGAATGAAGTTTAAATGTAATCTTATTTTTCTGTACTGTGATCAGGCATGCTAAGGAAAACCTCAGAGACTTCTAAGTATAATTTTGTCGATACAGTGAGGAAAATTCAGGTATATCTTAATTAACAGGTATTCATGTTAAGATAACAGATATTTTTGTACCTCAAGAAACCTCAGTGGAGCACAAACATTTTTGAGTTATTTTTAGCTTTCGCTGACAACCCAACAAGTAGGTGTTAAACTGAAGCCAAACACTTCTGATGTTACTGTGGCCTCACTGTGTGGCTAGGCACTGTGGAAGACTGAAGAAATATTATTGAACATGGCTTCTGCCCACTGTGAACTTTGAACCTAGTTTGGGGCAAATGGTAAACCCATATGAAGCATTGTAGGAACAACAACAAAACAAAACAAAAAACAAAAAAACCCACAATATATAAACTATTTTAGGTAGCCAGAACTTAAAGGTCAGCAGAAGGGTTTTAGGTAAACGGTTCATTGGTGATGTCTTGGGTTTCTGTCTCTGCAGTTCAGTGTTTCTGGAAGTCTTGAGTGGTCAAAGGCCTCCCTTCGGCTTCCTCCTTAGTGCATATCCAGCGTTGTTGTGATGTAGACAGCCTGGGGAACATGAAAAATGCCCTTTCTCTTGCACAATGGTGTTATTTCCTTCCTTTTAGGAATGGCTCATAACTCATAGGAGGTGTGAGTTCTGAATGATTGTTCTTTTCATCTCCTTGGAATCAGGCCAGGCTGTAGATAAAGCGTTTGATGTGTCAGCGGTAGGCTTGTAACAGCTTTGACTACTTCCATGATGATGAAAGGTTGAACTTTGATAAACATGGCAAGAGAAGGAAAAGTGCTCATTTTCTTCCTTTCACTTTTTTTTTTTTTTTGTTTCTGGGCAGCAGTTGAGAAACATCCTACCAGGGTGGTCTGCGAGGTCTCCAGGAATCTGAAATATTAGGAGGTGTTCTCCTGTGGATTTACTTGTTTATTTATTGATCATTTCAGAGAGGGAACACCCAGGCTCAGAGGCATGGCAGGCATGGCTGTCAGGACCCTTATTAGCAGTCCCCACCTCTACTCCAGGCTCAGCTCAGTGAACTCTGGAAGGAGAAGACCTTGCTGGGGGCAGATCACTGGGTCCGGCTGTCATTCAGCACCTGCTTCCGCATACCACACAAACCAGGCCCACAAATCTACTCAGACTCCCAGAGCTTTGCCTCTCCCCTGGGTTCCCAGGGCATTTGTTTAGAGATCTCATCTGAGCTTGGGCCTATAGTGTGGTCTTATCTTCCTGTTTCTGAAATAGACAAAGAGGAAAGTAAAATATGTGTGGACACCCAGAACCAGTTGGAATTTGCCTCTAACGATATTGCAGTCTTTTATCAGTGTGTCTTCCTGATTTGTGTGTCTTCCTGAGTGGAAATCTTGAATTGGTAGAAGGAGAAGAATTTCTAAATTTTCTTTTTCAAAGAAAAACCATAAAACAAAACAAACACATGAACAAACAAACAAGGAAACCTGCCATTCAGTGAAGTGACAAGAAAGAGCTAAGATCAAGAACTCCAAGGGGAAGATGAGATAAATTTTACCTTTAGAAAAGAGATTTAAGCAAATAGAATAACCAAATCCCCTTTTGAAATGGAATTTAGTGACCAGGCAGTGTGGCTCACACCTGTAATTGTTATGCTTTGGGAGGCTGAGGCAGGAAGATTGTTTGAGGCTGATAGTTTGAGGTCACAGTGAACTGTGATTGTGTCACTGCACTCCAGTCTGGATAAGAGAGAGAGACCTTGTCTCTTAAAAACAAACAAACGAAAAAGGGAGTAGTGAAACTATGGTAAAGACATTTTTATCGTGTATTTATTTAATAATCTAATATTTACTTCATTTCATGAAGTAAATATTAGATTCTTTAGCTCTGCCCCTATATGGAGTTGACATTTAACACCATCTCCATAGCCAGGCTAGACCTGCTCACTCATGCAGCTGTTGAAAGATGGCATTTATCTGTGCTGTCCACGGGCTGCAGCCTTGCAGTGCCTGCTTATATAACCCCATCCACTGAGACCAGTTCAGGCATTTTTCTGTAAGAATCTTGGAATATAGTGAACACGGTTAAACTCTTTGGGAGTCATCTATCTGGCCTTGAGAGGACATTGACGTCCCTACAGGGCTCTATAGCATGGGCCAGAGGGTACCTGGCCAAGTCCCACAGCTTAGTGGGAACTTCAACTTGAGGGGTTAGTGCTGGCCAGCAAGACTGGCGTAGTGCCCCTGAAAAGACCTGTTGGCAACCAGGACAGTTTTCTTCCTTCATTAACACCCAGAGTTGCTCCTGAAGCTTTCCATCAGCACTTACAATTTGCCTAATGACAAAAGGAGAGGGTGAATAAGATGAAAACATTGGATTGTCTGGTTTGAATTTCACCTTCTAACTAGAGATAGGTGCAGGAATAAGAATAAATAAGTGGATGTGAACTTATTCACACCACAAGCCATATAACTAGCTTTTAAATTGAACTTCTTGGCTATCTTTTCCTTTTGGAAAATATTGGAAATACTAGCTTTTTTGGTGAGGTGTGTTATAGTCATATTAGGCCTGAAATATGACATCTGGGACTATACTGAGAAATTAAATGTCATTTATTGAATAAAAATTAGGATAGGCAGAATAATGCATTCCCTGGCCTCAAGATGTTTGTGTCCTAATCTCCAAAATGTGTGAAGGTGACCTTACATGGCACAAGAGACTTTGAAGATGGGATTATGTTAAGAACCTTGTGATGGAGAGATGATCCTGGATTCTTCGGGTGGGCCGCCCACTTACAATAGTCCTTATAAAAGGAAAGCAAGAGGGCCAGAGTCAGAGGAGATGTGATAACCAGCAGAGAGCAGAGTCATGGGGAGGTCTGAAGATGCTGCACTGATGGCTTTGAAGATGGAGGAGAGGCCATGAGCCATGGAAGGCAGGCTGCCTCTGGAAGCTGGAGAAGGCACGGAAACAGATTCTTTTCTAGAGCCTCCAGAAGGAATGCAGCCTGCTGACACTTGGATTTTAGCCCCATGAAACTGATTCTAAACTTCTGACTGTAAGAAAATAAGTGTGTGTTGTTTTAAGCCACTCCATTTATATAGTAATGTATTATAACAGCCGTAGAAAACTTACCACAATAATAGAAACAATAGTAACAATCATGCAATAAGACTTAGAAACATTAATTGATGTGCAAAATAATAGGATTTTGTTTCAGGCTTGGTTCTCAAGACAGAACATTAGTTCATAGTTCTCCTGACAGGTCGTTAAGTATATAAGGGTTTTTGTTTTTGCCAGCCCCATGAACCCTTCTCAGGGGTCTTTCTTTGCTATTTTTATGGGACAAAGTAAGTGTCTTGATCAAGCTTTGTTGACATGTTCTTGAATATCTATGTATAGAATCAGAGTTGAGTTTTATTTCATCACTTGGAAACCAAAACTCATATGTAGCCATATGTCCAGGTTTTGGAGGTCAGAAAACTTCCAAGATCCTCACAGATTTTGATGATAAGGCCTGCATTGTTTTCAGCACGGATTTCTTAGAGAAGCACAATTCTATCTTGTCAACTCTGATCACAGCTCTGTCTCTTCCCACACTGCTTCTTGCTGACCTCTTCCTTCGCAAGTCTGAGAAAAGTGGCTTCCAGCCACCAGGGAAGTGAATTGAGGTCTGTTTTTCTCTCAGTGAGAACTGCTCCACCTGAAAAATGGGCTTCATCCTTCAAAACACTTGTTTGAGCACATGTTAGAAGCTATGATGTGTGCTAGCTGCTGGAGGAATGAACAAGGTAAATAAAGTTTAAGCCTTACTTACTGGAAGTTCATGCCAGTGAAGCATTTGGCAAAGCACAGTGCCTTGGACAGAGGCATCGAATTCATCCAGGAATGTTATTAAAAATGCACGTTCCTGGACTGTGGTTTGAGGAAACATTGGCCTAGTACTGTAGTTCTCAACTGGAGGTGATGTTATTTCCCAAGGGACATTTGGCAATGTCTAGGGACATTTTTGGTTGTCACAATCAGGGTATGAAGAGTGCCACTGATCTAGCAGGTAGAGGCCAGGGATGCTGCTGTATATCCTACAATGCATAGAACAGCCCCTGCAGCAAAGAATGACCTGACCCCAAATGTCAGGACTGTGAAGGCTGAAGAATGCTGATCTAGTGGGTAAGACACACAAACACACAAACACATACACACACAATTATACCACTATGGTCTATACATACCCACATGTATCTTGCTAGTGTGTATATGTATACGTGTGTGTGTATCTATACTAACACTTCTGTCAATGTATTTAAAGTATTATGTGCTCTGGGACAATAAGTGCATTGCCCTCTGGCTTTGCCTGAGAAATTTAGGGTGGGGTGAAAGCTGAGTTCCCACACTTGGCAGCTCATCAGGGCCACATCTTATCTCAGTCAAGGTCCCATCAGGAGACATAAACCATACCAGTTATTTGAAAATAGAGGATTAACTATAAAGAACTATTGACTAGGTAACTGAATAGCAAAAAGAGAATTCAGAGTTATCATGGAGATAACACCTACTGGATGAAACCACCACTACCACTTCCCTCTAGGGTCAGGGAACAATGGGATAAGAGTAGAATTATTAAAACTTAGAGGAGGGGCTACATGGAGCTGAAATTCAGACTTCTGAATAGGAGGTGCCAGCTGCCTGGAGTAGGATGTTGAGATGAAGCTGGTTTTACTTGCATGAAATGTTGGAAAATCTCTAAACTGGGCTCAGTTGCTGATGTGGGAAGGAAGTGCTGCTGCCTGGTGAAGCAACATTACTGGAGGCAGGAGGCCAAGGGCAACAAACAGAAGGAACCAGTCCCTTGTCTAGTGCCCCTGTAGGCAGAGCCTATCCTGGACTAAGCCAGCAAAGCAGAATGTGGCATGCAGAGCCCCAGCTTCAGCACCAGAAGGCAGAGTGTAAATGAGGATGTGTAGGTTTGGAGTCCAGAGACAATAGCTTAGTGACTGAGACGTAGCTGCAACTTTGCTAAAATACAGATGCCTGGGTTCTGCATCAGAATCTTGACATGGAGCCCTCAGTATTTTTTTTTTGCAAGAGTTCTGTGGGTAATTCTGACCTATTGCCTAGATTGAGTGCCCTGAATAGAATGAGGAGCCACTGAAAGTTTTAAAGAATAGAAATAGCACATTATTATCTGTAGATTCAAAAGCAAATTCTCTAAACTGAATGTAAGAGGCAAGTAAAGGGCCTGTGTTGGTGAATTATAAATTAGGTATGGGGATGGCGAACACTTTATCTTCTTCCTAAGAACAGGAAGGGAGAGGTCCCAGACTTTCAGATATCCATATTAGGGATATCTTGGTTAAGATGTAAAAGAGAGAGAGAAGGAAAGAAGGGTGGGGGAGGAGAAGGCAACATGACAGGAAAGAATCCTGGAAACAAAAGGTAGATGCATAATTTGGATTTTATCTAAGTCATTAACAAAAATGTGGACAACACATTTTATCTAAGCCATTTTGATAAAAAGTAGACACAAAGCTACAACCAACATCTACCAGGGAGGACACAAGAAATGTCTTGAAGGAGAGAAAATTCTGGCCATCCCATCGATTATATTTTACACTCCAACTGAGAAATTGTGCTGTGGTTTTTGGAAGGAAAGGCCCTATTAGATGGAAATAACTCAGTTTGAATGTTAGAACTGAATTCATATTTCAACCCTGCCACTTACTTGTTGGGTGGCAAATTATCTGAGCAATTTCCTTAGGGCTTAGAGGCTCATTCTCTACTGTAGCGGTGATAATAGCTTGCCCATAGTGTCTTCTGGAGACTTACTTAAAATGATAAAAGTACCTAAGCACAGTACCTGGCACAACCTAGGCTTGTCACTCACTACCTATTGGGGGTGTCTTCTCTCCCCTTGTCTACTCTGCTACTGTCTCCTCAGCCTGCCACCTCATCTACTTTCCCTCTTCTGCTTTGATTGGTAGATTAGACTGTTCTTTGCAGGCCAAGAACAGGGAAAACCAAATCCCAAAATCTTTACTCCTGGAAGTTAAGTGTCATGCTCTGGAACTTTAGCAAGATGCAGTTCTAGGCCAAAGTAAGGCATGGCTAAGGACATTCATTTTTTTAGTGAAGTTTTTTGACCAGATTTGTAATTCAGAGTGGTTGCTTTGCTCACATGTCAGCTTTGCACCACCAGCTGATGTGTTATAAGATTATGGACCACACTTAAACCCTTTGCACTCAAGATGTATTTCTCCCCTACACTGCCCCTCCAGCTTCTCTCTCTTTTCTTCCCACGTCCATCTCAGAAGCAACTCTAGAGAAGGAAAAAATGCTCCAGAATGTGGAAGAGTGTATCTAATTCAATTTAACAGGTTAGCACTGCACTACTCTGCTCCCAGCCTCTTGTTAGGGAGGCAGGCTCTGCTCCTGGTCGGGGGATGAGTGTCACGTCACAAGCTACAAGATGATTTCTAGCCCCCAAGTCTCACCGGGTACTCAGCTGTTGGAGAAGCATCCTGCATACACATGGCTGTTGTTTTATTGTCTTTAACTCATCACTATATTGAGAAAGATAGATTTTTATTATGCAGCAAAACTGCTGCTCTAGGGTAAACTTTTGCACAAACCAATTGTGTTCTTAATGGAATCAGCCAAAACAAAAATAAAGGGGAAGAAAATAGACTTGGCTTAGGTTTCAGATCTTTCTTTTAAAAAAACAGCTCATTTTTGAGAGAAGCACCAGGATATGCAATTTGAACAAACGACCATCTCTAAAGAACAAACTTACCTTTCTAAGGAAAGGCAGATGATGAAAATTATAACACTCAAGTACAATGAAAGTTCCTAGCATTTCTTTTCTTGCTGACCAGATAAGAATACAGTAATTTGTCCTCATGTATTTTAATCACTTAGGAATTTTCAAACATTTAGCACAATACATGAGACATAGTTTTCAGTTATGCTTATATGCATCCTACCAGCTTTATATGCTAAAGTTGAATGTTGTTTTTTGACGTATCAGCACCAACAAACAGTTAGTACCAAAAATGTGCAAAACACAAGGCTAGAATGTGAAAAACCCAGTAAGACGCCATGATAAGTGGATGAGACAGCCCAGAATTATGCCTGGGCTTGGTTCTCATCAGCATCCTGTAGTTAAAGTGGTCTGAAATACTCATTCAGGTTCTCGAGCTCATTCTATGTGGTAGCTCTGCCTCTCATTCACTAATTTTCTACTGTCATTTTGTTTCCTTGAGCTCATTGCTTTTCTGAAGGATAGTAGGCACAGGGACTGGTCCCTACCCACAAGACAGTTTAGCTTGCAAGTAAAGTCAACGTCTCCTTGCAGGATTGAGCTTTTATGTGTGTGCCAAAAATTACGGATGTGTGTGCCCCAAATACAGGGGTGTAGATGGGAAAAGAGTATGGAAAGATGGAGGAGGTTACTAGGAACTGAAGGTCTGGAAGACTTCACAGGTGAGAAGAGGCTTGAAATTGACCTTGAATGTAGCAGGATTTTGATAGGGGTTAAGGATGGGGGTCGGACTGGGACAGAGGGAAAGAGGTATGTTTAACGAAGATGGAAACCATAATTTATGTTTGGGGGTCATAAAGAAACTCTCTTTTTATGCTGGAGTTGGGAGAAAATATGATTAAATAAGAGATTATAGAATGTTTTGACAAAGTAGGCTAATGAGATAATAAAGAACTGATGCATCTGAACAATGCAACAAAATTTATTTCTTGCTTATTTCACCGTTCATTGCAAGGATCTGGAAGGTAGACTTCCATGTGGTAACCCAGGGAACCAGACTCTTTCAATATTTTGTAAAGTTCATGAAGCCTTCTGCATTTAGCTGGCCATCTGTCTAGCAGAGAGAAAGAGTGAGAGTGTGGAGGATTGATGTAGACCTATAAGTGTTTAGGTATTATTTCCATCCACCTCCCATTGGCTAGCATTCAGCCATATGGGCACATCTCACCGCAAGAGAGTCTGGGAAATATAGTATAGAAGGCAACTGATTTTGGTGAACACACGGTCTCTATTATATTGACTTTTAGCTTGAGTGGATTGAACTTTATCCTGGATGCAGTGGTAGGTCATCCTCAACCTTAGCGAAGGTGGGGCATGCTCATATAAGGGTCATATAAACTCCTTACAGGGGGTAATTTTTGTGTTATCTTCACTGCTATATCCCTAGGATATGATAGGCCTTAAACAAATGCTTGATAAAATAATGGAATGATGGATGGATGCTGGAAAGAAGGCCTGGTCACGTTGAACATTCCAGGATGGATCAGTGAAAGAGAGTCGAGGCAGGGAAGCCAATCAGAAAGCTATTTTGAGCATCTGATAGCACATCTACAGTAGGAATTTGTTCAGTTTTAGAAAGAGAAATGTTAACTTATGCGATTTTACTCTCTTAGCCTACAGCACAACCACAGATTATAATTTAACCAGAGTCGCAGCTGAGTTGAAATCTTAGAAGCAGGTTGTGAGCTGCAACTGTGTTCCTAAGAAGGGCCTGGACTTTCTTTGGAGACATTAATTGGAATACAGCCTCTGGACTTGGGCTATGCCACAATACTGCAACCCAAACAAAATAAAACTTGACTAAACCAGCAAACCCAGATTGAAGTTCAAGTTACTTTAACAGACTCTTGGGAAACACAAACTGCAGTTGTATTATGTACGCAAAATTCACTCTTTGACCTTATTGTAAGGAAAATTACTGGAGTACACATAATCTTTTGCCAGCTTTCAAAAGCATTGGATGAGTTACTCTTTTGCAATTGTGCAATATTTTTAAAATTTCAATTTTAAAATATGCTTGAAAAATAGAGGCTGATCCAACAAGAACAGAGACTATGAATGAAAAGAATGTGTTCTCTGTGCACCTACAAGAAGTCAACACACAGGCAACCTTGTGTGGTCTGAGGCTTTAGGATTTTAGAAAGTTGCTTGCAGGTGAATTTCTTTGAAATTAAAAGCTAAGGGCAGCATCTTGGGTCCTCCCTCTAGATTCGACTTTTGCACTTTATGTCTAAGCTAGGGCTGACCCCAGGGCCTGGCCATGACTTGGGTTACATGCCCCTGAAGTCTGATGAAAGGCCTTTAACTAAGATTATGCAGAGTTGAGTGAGGAATCAGAATAGGCTGGGATTCTCGGGAGAGTTTTAGTGATTCTTGTTGATCTGGAAATAATGTAAAAACAACAGAAGAGCTTTTTGTGGTATTTTTGCATGTTCTCTATTGGTTTGAGGGAAGAATCCAACATTAAATAGGCATAAAAAATAACAGATATTTTAAAACACATGTAACATACCCTCCCCTTTTCATCCCTCCCCACCGAAAAATAAACTGGCTTAATAAAAATGGTGAGAACAGGAAGGGAAAACAGAAACAGCAGGCGAATGCAGTGTGCTGGGATGGGGATGGACAGGTCCCTTGTGGCTGAGGCTAACTTTGCTATGACCAGAAAGGAATGGGGAAGGTGTGAGGAAATGCCTCAAATGGAATCTTTCCTTTGCCGGGCCCACGGCTCTTTGAGCTGTGAGTTTCTCATTTCCTGAGGCCTCTTGAGATATAAATTATGCAATCAAGACAAGGAGTACCTGCAGGTACTACTTTGGTTTCTAGCTCAAATCCCAGAGAAGCCAATTCATTGAAATTCCACTTGCTGAGTGATCTGTTTACCAAATTCACTGATTTTCTTAAAAGAAAAAACTTAATTATTCATGAAGTTTCATAGCAATTTCTATTGCATAGGATAGTTTTCACTTTAGCTTTGCCAGTTTGTTGGATGTAAATCAACTGGAAAAACTTTTTATTTCTGCCCCAGCTTTCTGAACATGAAGTTACAACTTGCCAGGGCTGGGAAAGCAGGAGCCTCTGGTGAGGGATAGGAGGGGAAGTCAGTAGACTGTATCCTTAGACATGGAAGAGGGGATGCTGAGGTTAAACAGGGGTGACAGTGGATGCTGGAAGTATGGAGTGCTGGAGAACAGAAAGGATGAAGAATGAGAATGAGGGAGCAGGGAAAATATTCAGAGGCCTCAAAACTTCTCCAAATAGGTTTCTGAGACTGTGCCAGTTCTTCTCATATCATACTTCATAATCTTACAGTTAATTAATGGAAACAGATTTGGATAGCCTAGTGAATTCAGTGAAATAGTTTCCTCTGAACACGAGCTTTCAGTGTATCCATTTTCAGCAGATTGGGCACTTCCTCTACCTGGACCCTCCTTGAGCCATTTTAGCAGCACCGTCCAGCTTTGGCAGAAAGTGAAGCCTTCCTGGAGGAAGATGTCTGCAGAACCTATAGAAAGATTGGGACCTGGACGATAGGAGGAAAAGTCTCAAAATGTTAAAGGGTTTCTTTGCTTGCTTGGCAGGGTGGAAAGGGAAGGCAGTGACCTATCAGGATGGCCCACTCATCCTGGTTTGCATGAAACTTTCCTGGTTTCAGTATTCAAAGTTTCCAATCCCAAGCACACAGAGACAGTTGGTCATCCTACACCTACTCTAAAGCTGGTTTTGAGAAGGAAAAAGATAAAGAAAAGTGGTGGTGGGTGAAGGGAGATGACGCTGGAATCACCTCCTTGAAGGGAGTCTTTTTGCAGCTGCAATTTGTATGGCCTCCAGGGAAGATCAAAGGACGCTTGGGGAAAAATCACATGGGCCTGAGCAGTCGGCCTAGGGACCTCATACTGGAGAAGGGCCTTAGGTTTGTTCTAGGTATCTTGGTTGAACAATCTACATGCACTTACTTTTCTAAATATGCTTTTTTTCTCTCTCTTTTCTTAGGGAGGCAGGACACAGTGTGTGAGAGAAGTCTGTCCCATTCTCTCCTGTCCCCAGCACCTTAGTCACATACCCCCAGGACAGTGCTGCCCCAAATGTTTGGGTGAGTTACTATTTTCAGGTCGAAGAATGATGTGATTTCTTCTCAAAGTTTCTGCTGGGAGTGTTTATCCACCTTGTTATCTTGAGGTTCTCAAGTTGTCCTATTTCATGGCTTGTTAGAAACAACTACCTCTTCTAATTACAGAAATGGAAGGTGTGTTCGGGGTTTGCTTCTTAACTGAGGCCTCTGGGGAGGCTTTTCTATTGTCTTCACTTGTATCTGTAATGTGGTACAACAGATAACCTCAGATAATTCTCTCTTGTGATGAAAAATAATTGAAGAAACTATCTTTAGTAGGGCACATAACTATTAACTAGAAGATATTTTAAAGGAATTTGAAGTAAACCTATGAAGGAATATAGAATAGTCTTACTTTCAAAGTCAAAAACATGGAGGAAGAAACACATGCAAGAAAATGAGAGTTTTAGAAGGAAATAGTGGATAACAGCCAACAGAAAGAGAGTATGATCTCTTTCTTATCGAACATTTAATAGGCACTAGGCACCATGCTAGGCACTTTATATATTTGTTTCTCATTTGATCTTCTCAAGAAACTGAAATGTAGGTACTAAATATATAATTCATATGTGTAATGCAGGCGCTGTTATTAGTTTTATTCTGCTGAGAAGGAATTAGATTCCTAGATGGCAGTCCAACCAGTGCATTATGGATTTGATATCCTACCACAAATCTGTGTGATTCCTGAGCCCAGCTCTAACTTGCTACAGCTCACCTTCCCTGCTGACACAGGAGGGCTGCATGCCCGTTGCTAGCTGAAAGGGGACAACATATGATGGGTATTTTCTAGAGCATGAGGTTCATTGGCTTTGCTTATATGCTACATATATGCTACTTTTTTTTTTTTTTTTTGAGATGGAGTCTCTCTCTGTCGCCAGGCTGGAGTGCAGTGGCACGATCTCGACTCACTAAAACCCCTGTGTCTTGGGTTCAAGCAATTCTCGTGCCTCAGCCTGCCAAGTAGCTGGGATTAGAGGCATGAGCCACCATACTCAGCTAATTTTTGTATTTTTAGTAGAGACGGGGTTTCACCAAGTTGGCCAGGATGGTCTCAATCTCCTGACCTGGTGATCTAACCACTTTGACCTCCCAAAGCGTTGAAATTACAGGCATAAGCCACCATGCCCAGCCTATGCTACCTTCTTGTGATTCCTGGTCCCTTGAGCTAGTTGAGGTCAGACTAAGATTCAAATAAATATGGTGGCTTGAGCCACCATGCAAATACGATAGAACCTCTGACAACCTCCCTAGAATCACCAGGGATCCTTGAGGGGCTAATACTTTTCCTAATCACCTCTGGCTTGGTGTTTCTGCTCCTGCTATTTCTCTTGATTTCTGTTCTGTTCTGTTCTTTCTTTTCTTTTTTTTAAACATCATTTTGTCCTTGTAGAGGCATCTCCCTTCAAGTTTGTTTACATCCTGGGCTGCCATTGAGTCAGGCTTGGATAGCAGATTTCGCTGAAGATTTGCAGGCAATAAGAGTGATTGTTTAACACAGAAGCATAGTGAACAACATAAAATGGAATATTAAACTCTCTCGTTCTTAAAAGGTCTTAGTTGTTTTGTCTTTGGGAGAATTTCACTGATTGTCTCTTCTATTTGAGCTCTAGCCTCTTGTCAATTAATGCCCATGCCTTTTCCTTGAATCCTCTCTCCTTCCTTTCAGAATTTACTGTCTTCAACTCCAAAGCTGCCTGTCGATTTATTTTTCTCATCCCAAGTTAGCACAGCCATACCATGAAGTCTATTTTTTTTACGACCAAGTTGACAAATATAGGTATTTTGTTTAAGAGCTTTCTCCTCTTTGATGTCTTCTGCTGCTAACTTCATCTAACAATGCTTGCCTTCCTGCTATACAAACACACACACCTGCTACACACACACACATACCTGCTACACACATACATACACACACACACACACACACACACACACACACACACACGTTTTAAGTGAATGTGAAACAGAAGGACAAAGCAGAATTGCTTAGACACTCCTGATTAAAGACATTTCCACTTCTATGTGTTCTGTTTGAGTTGCCAGTGTGTATTAATGTTCCTGGAATAGGATTAGCCAGTTCAGTGTGTCACAAATCATCATGCTGTGGGCCACAGTGGAAGCAGTGGCCATTTAAACGGGAGGTCATCACAAAGGAGGTGGCATTTGGTCTGGCCCAAAAGATAGGTAAACTAGATTAATGCTTTGAAACTAGTACTGTGGTTATGCTGAGTCAGCTCAGAAGTTTCCCACATGAGCAACAGCTATCGTGTCGAACACAGGTTTTTCTGTTCATTTGTGGTTATAAGGCATACTATAAAAGGAACAGTAAGTTTTGAGAAACTTGAAAATTATAACGCTTCCAAATGAGATCCTTTTTGGTTGTGCTAGACCCCAGCGGAATGATATAGAAATGTCTTAAGTCAGGCTGTGCACAAAGTCTCTGAACCACTCCATTGAATGTTTTATCTTATGTTGGACCATGACGACTTTGAAATTAAGGTAAGATTTTATGCTCTTTGAGGGCAAAAACAAACAACCCCACATAGCAAGAAACAAAGACAAAAAAGCAAACAAACACTAGGATGCTTTCTAGATGCTGAAATCTTAGTCTAATTTGACTTGAGATGATTAGGTTCTGTTTCCCTCTTAAATTTTCACTTGGGCAGGGTTCATTGACATGATATACCTCTGCCTTTCACATTACAACATTCCTTTCCTCGTTTTCCTCATTCTCAATGGAGAGTCTCAGCACACGTCAGTGTACATAAAGCAGCACCAAGTGCACTCTCACTGACGCAGCCCAGGATCATATTTGAATTATATCACCTCTAATAATCATAATATATGCCATCTACCATTTATTGGGGTTGTGTAATGAACATCAGGCACTACTCCAAGAGCTTTATTTTTGATTTTAGGTAAAATATTTATTTTAGTGAGGAAGAATTTAAGCCATTGTCACATTTGTTCAGGGAATAAGCACACTGAAGAGTCTGTTTGTCAATCAGTAAATCAATTGATCAATAGATCCATCCAGCCATCCCACCTGTGCAACAATATTGACTGCTATAATGGTACTATAGGTAACAGGTTATGGGAATGCAGGAAAAGGTCATTAGCTCTAAGAGGTGAAAGGGCTTCTGCAGAAACAATGTGGAGCTCAGCCAGAAAGAAGATGCATTTTGATTGGTGGAGGATGAAGCTTCTACAGAGAGTTCTGTAACTATCTATTTATTTATCTTCTGCCTTTTGCCAACGAGGATTTAAGACCACTTACAAAATACGTGAAGCACATGTAGATAAAGGATAGTAAAAAGGCAAACCAGATTATCACAATTAAAAAAAAATTACTCAATTGAAGCAGAGATATTCTAAATTATTAAAGGACAGAAATATATCTCTGATGGATTGATTAAAAGGATGATAATGTTTAAAGCAGTAAAAATGACTTCACCATCATTTTTATAGTAAATTCAAAAAAATAACTGCTCAGTCATATTTTTTATTATAATGTCCTAAAACTAAGCTGTGATTAGACAGAAGTGATTATAATGGGATGAGCAAAATCCATGTGATCCAGGATGTGTGCAGCTTTCTGATACTTTAGAGTAAACCTATTTGGATTCCTTAGAGAAATATTTAGGGAAAGGATGAATTTTTTTATTTTGCAGATACTCCTTTAATTTAGTATGTCAGTTCTTAGGAAGTTCCAGACACTCAAGACCTGGGTGTGCACATAACACCTGTGTTAGTTGGGGAATTAACAATCACCATGCTAAATCATGTCTAGCTGTGACAGAGTTTTTGGTTGTATGTTTTAATACTAACACTGTAATAAGAGGTAGTGACATGGCAATATGGTATTGATGATGCCATTTTATGAGTGAAATCAGTGAGACCTGGAGAAATAATACTCAGTGGTCACGAGGGAGTCCATACATAGGATCCAAATTATAACTCACTTCCATCTTTTGAGGGCCAACAAGTTTGCTCTTGGTGGTGAGAACCAAATTAATGACTTAGTTCTGCATCTATCTGTATTGTTTCCTGGCCTCAAGGTTGGCTACAATAGGAAGATAGCATGTTTTTATTGACTCCTACTTACAGTTATTCCAACAACTCTAATTCTGAGAACAGCATTCAGTATGTTTAGGTATTTTGAGCATGTCATTGGGCCAACTGATAAACAGAAATTGCTATTAACCTTTTTACAAGAAGAAAGAGTGGTATGAATAGAAATTTGATCAGTGAACATGAATTAACTTAGTCTTTAATTAAAGTAACATTGCAGGGATGTTTTGATGTGCTTCAAGGAGTAGCAACTCAAATACTAAAAGAAAGGAGAAAATTCGATTGTGCTCTTTATTTGGGATTGCTGTTTTGGTCCTTTTGTTCACCAATCCAGTCCTCACATCAGGGGAAACCAAGTATCTACAGAGATATTTACTATGCCTATGAAAGGCTGGACACTCGACATGTGCCTCCGTGTGCCCTTTGAGTTAGCTTCACCCTTTATTCTTTTATGTAACTTTGTAACTGAGATGCTGTCTTTGTCTGTTTAGTCTACTCTGATAAAATACCATAAACTGTGTAGCTTTTAAACAACAGAAATTTATTTCTCACACTTTTGGAGGCTGGGAAGTAAGTCCAAGAACAAGGTGCTAGCAGATTTGCTGTTTGGCTCATAGCTGCTGTCTTCTTGCTTTGCTATCACGTGGTAGAAGGGATGAGGGTTCTTTCTGGAGCCTCTTTTATAAAGGCACTAATTTAATTCATGAGAGCTTTGCTCTCCTGACCTAATCACCTTTCAAAAGCCCCGCTTCCTAATACCATTACATTGGTGATTAGATTTTACCATATGAATCTTGTGGAGACACAAACTTTCAGACCATAGCAAACAATATTTCATTAGTTCTTTTTGCTCATTGGAGACCTTCTTGAGATACCTTGCCTCCACCTACTCCACCCACCTCCCCCTTGGCCCACACCCAACTTTTAGATAATTTTACTTGTTATTAAGAAGCTCCGCAGTCATTATGTCTTCCAAGAATTATTCTCTGACTTCCCAGTTCCCACAGTTTCTAGATTGTCTTCTTTCTAGAACTTGCCTTACTGTTGTATTGAAACAATCTTTGATGAGTCTGCATTTTCACTAGACTGTGAGCTTCATGAGGGAGCTCATGTCTTAGCGATTTTGGTTTACTGTGATGAACACATTATAGATTTGTTGAACTTACAAGCTTCACTGTGGAATCAAGCTTTTTGTTTTTTTTTTTTTTTTAACAAACTTTGTCCAAACTAATGACTCCTGGGGATTCTTCGGACATGTCTGACCCCAGGCTCGATTTTTGTGCTCCAGACTTACCTTATCTGGTCTTATGAGAATGTATAATGGTCCTATGATGCAATCACTGATGACAAAATGGGACATCCCTGATTCTGTCTTACTTACCTTGTAATTCTGTTTCTCTCTAGGTCAGAGGAAAGTGTTTGACCTCCCTTTTGGGAGCTGCCTCTTTCGAAGTGATGTTTATGACAATGGATCCTCGTTTCTCTATGATAACTGCACAGTTTGCACTTGCAGGGTAAGGTGGCTCTGAGAGGCTGTGGTCCAACAATGATAGGGTTTGGGTTTCAATATTAGCATCACAGCCATAGCCAAAGGCAATGGTGTGTTACTTATTGGAAGGAAGCATTAATGATCCCATGTTACAAGAAAATCATACTCAAGGTCACCAAGAACTTTACACATAGGACCCACGATATAGCTCAGTCATCTTCTAAGGACCAAGGAGTTAGCTCCTTGTAATGAGAATCAGGCTCCGAGGGCCTATTGTGAGGATTTTCTGAAATCAGACAAATACATATGGCAGTGCCCTCTGGCTCTAATTATCCAAGATGAATTCTGTAACACACCTGGCAATAAAAATTGCTTTTAACCACATTCAAGAGAATAGAAAGGCATGGATTTACAGTTCATCACAAGATAAACCTGGCAGTTTAGGAAGAGAGTATTTATGTGTTGTTTATTGTATCGTGTCTTACTTGAAGCTTTGCTCATTTTTCTCAAAAGGCAACCAGAAGTCTAATTACTGCTAAAGAAAGAATTCCACAGCTTCAGAATTTTAAAGGGACACGCATCACACATTCAATGACTGTACTTATGCGTGATTTATTTTTGAAAACAGCAAGAAATACGTTGATCAGGGAGGACTTTAAGATTATTCATTAGTGAGTTAATGAATCACATCTGTCTGACAAGTTTACAGCACACTTCGGTGGTGATGGTTGTTGTTGTTTTGTTTTTAATAGTTAAAGGTCTGGAGAAAGAAAGAAGAGAGCTATGCTCAATGTCAGCTATGAGTCAGCAGCTGTGATTAGAGCTCAGTAGTTCCTGATTACTTGAGGCATGCTTTGTTCAGTGGCATGCACCACTTCAGGGGGTGCCTGGGTATGGGCTGAACTGTCTGTTCCCCTGAGCACCAAACATGGAGTAATTCCTAAGTCTGAGAATACCTTCCAGAAGCTTCTTCCTCCTCCTATGGTTTGTGTTATCTTATGCTAAACGTGTGACACCCCCTTTTCACCTTGGCCTTTATCTTCAGGACTTCTCTCCACTAAGAATTTCACAGGTGATATCTTCCTCTTGGGAATACCGAGCCTTTGATGAAACATATCACATTCCCAATTCTCTTGCTCACAGCAAAGCCAGTCATCCCATGAATGAGAGTTAGTTATACTTGCCATGCTTTGAGTTCATGGATTCCTTGGGAGATGACTAGGCAATACATCCCAGTGCTTAGCAGGAAGTGTAATTAATACTCTTCCTCCAAGAGGCTGTTTTACTTGAGTATGAATTCACCATCATCTTGGGGATATTAAATGCTTGAAAAATCAAGCGGCCATTATTTGGAGTAATCAGTATTATTTTCTGTTTGCTTTGAGCTTCCCTCTCTAGTATTCCTATCCAGTGTTTCTCATGATTTCCATGGCAGGTGCAGGAACCTGTTGAGTACAGTTTAATAGAGTTGACTCTTCAACAACGTGGGGGTCATGGCATCAATTCCCTGCACAGTTGAAAATCCATGTCTACTTTCTGACTCCTTAAAAACTTAACTCATAGCTTACTGTTGACTGAAAGCCTTACCAATAATATAAACAGTCACTTAACACATTTTGTATGTTTTATCTATTATATACTGTATTCTTACAATGAAGTAAGCCAAAGAAAATGTTATTTAGAAAATTATAAGGAAGAGAAAATATATTTACTGTTTAATAAGTGGAAGCTGACTGTCATAAAGGTCTTCATCTTCTTTACATTGAGTAGGCTGAAGAGGAGGAGGGAGTGGAGGGGTCGGTCTTGTCTCAGGGGTAGAAGAGGCAGAGGAAGTGAAAGGGGAGGCAGGAAAGGCAGGCACACTTGGTATAACTTCTACTGAAAAAAATTCTGGGTGTAAGTGGACCCAGGCAGTTCAAATCCATGTTGCTCAAGTGTCAATTGTGGTTTTCTCCACATGCAGAATGGTTTCAGATCTTTGATCTTTGTGCCTTCAAATTTGACAATTCCTCTACAGCAATGTTATTACTGTCTTTCAATTTGATTAGCAAATGCCTCTTCATCCACAATAGCCTATCTCGGGTGTCATACAACCTGACAGGCTTTCCTGACTTACCTGGATAGGTAACTTTCCCCTGGTCTTTGCTATGTTTACACCTGTGCTAGTCCTGTTTACCACATTATAATTGCAGTTTGTTTGATTACACGGTTATCTCCCTTCTTACATTGTGAGGAACCCCTTGAGGACAGAAATACATTTATCCATCTCTGTATTTGTATTATCATTGCTTAACACAGTGCTAGGTACCACAGTCTAATGATATGTGCATAAAACTTTCTCTCTCTCTCTCTCTCTCTCTACACACACACACACACACACACACACACACACACACAATGAAAGCAGGGAGATCTATGATGAAGTATGCAGTTTGACAGCTAGTGAGTGCCCTCATTTTTAAATAAGAAATCAGAATATGCAGTTTGACAAAGGATTGTTTTTCCAATTTAAGTTGGTATATAATATTTTTGATGTGCCAGGTATTTTACATTTAAGAGGCACAGTAAACCTGAGAAGCAATAGGCAGAAGAGCACTTTTTTTTTTGGAAATCAAATTGTACTTCTTTAACTTACAGATGATATGAACTCTTCACCTTCAGTAGATAAGTAGCCTGGTCAAAGTAACTCCACTCCAGTAGAGCTCTGGAACCCAGGTCCAGTTCTGAAACGGAACATTCAGTTCCTTTGTGAGCACAGAACACACTTGAGAAATCTTGTCCCGAGGTGGTACATTCACACTTAACTTTTACTCTCTGACCAAAGATACTGTGCCTTTATGTTAAACTCCAAAAGGTGGCATAAAGCCATGGAGGAAACCCAAGAGAGCACGATTAGTGCAGGTTGCAAAGAGGCAGAGGGCAGAAAGAAGGAAACTGGTGGCTCGTGGTAAGCTGGGCGGTCTTGCCACATGCTGATGGAGTGGGCTCCTCAGTCTCTGGAATGCGGAATCATAAACCTTTGGGAGGTAGGGGTTGCAGGCCATAGTTTCCCCAGTGCCCTCATATTCTCATCTAGATACTTAATCAACAAATCACATTTTGAAGTGAATGAAAGATTTATTGCAATAAATTAAAATATGGTACCTACAGACTATGTTTTAACACAAATAGTTATGGGTTATGAAAGGAAGGCCAGGTAGGACATTTGGTAGAGGTGAAAATCATTTTTAATTTCTGGTTTGCCTTTGGGCCCCCAGGACTCTACTGTGGTTTGCAAGAAGAAGTGCTCCCACCCTGGTGGCTGCGACCAAGGCAAGGAGGGCTGTTGTGAAGAGTGCCTCCTACGAGTGCCCCCAGAAGACATCAAAGTGTGCAAATTTGGCAACAAGATTTTCCGGGTATGACACGAGACAAGCACATGGGAACTCTTGGTTACTATGCTGACAGTTAAAGAGCTCCAGACACGATGCAGATTGGGTTATCTCATAATTTCTATATGCATATACAAATGTATATGTGTGCATATATTAATAGAAGGTATCTATTTACATTACAATATTGTATATACATCTATATTTAGAATCAAGTGCAGATAGGGACAGAGAATCAACCGTTTCAAAGATGTTTTTCTTGGCTATATTTTTGCTGAAATATGTTTAGCTTGTAAAACCTGCCTGAATGCCTGGGAGTACCTCGTCTTGCTGGAGACGCTCAATGACACTTGTCAAGGTGATGATCCTTGTCAAGGTCCTGATGGATCTATACAGCTTGATGCTTTCAGAAGATTTTCACAAAGCCACCTTTTCAAAGAGCAATTGTCTCATTTGGAAGATATTCAGATAAGGATGTTCATAATGTACGTGGCCAGCACCATAGTTGAGCCAGCCCAGCTGAACTGAAAAGGTTGTCTTTTGGCCATCCGATATCAATCTCAGGTGTATTTTACATTATTTTCTGAGGATCCCAAGTGGGAAACAGTGCATTGACCATTTAAACTTCAAAATGCAAGATGGTTGGCTTTGTCCAAAGTACCTCCCATCTAATCTATTTTCCCTAGGGGTGGAAGGAGTCAGATCACTGTGTATCTAAGGTGTCAAGTCATGATGCCCATGAGAATCAAGACTTTTAGAATCAAGCCGGTTGTGGTAGCTCTGCAGTGAGCCAGACTTCCTGTCACACTGAAGTAGTTGGAGGGAGAGATCTTGGTTCTGATGAAATCAGTAAGAAGACATGAGGAAGGAGAGTCATCAAAGATCTGAACTATTTTTCTGTTTTTAACAAAAATCTGTTGCTTGGATCTGCAAGCCTAGGAAGGAATCCTTATTTTGTTTTCAGGCCCAACTCTGTTGTCTGTGGTGTTTTTTACCCACAAGCAAGGATGCACATCCTTGCCTGTCCTCCAGAGGTACAAGGGCTTCTTGTGGCATTTGACATTCACAGATTATACATTTCATGAGTGAAAGAAATTCCTCAAATGGCTCCTTCTGTCTGAGCAAGGATCTAGTCTAGGAAATGTGTCCCAAAGTGCTGCCCTGCTTTTTGAGAGGAGAGGACTAGATAGGCAGGGACAGGATGTACATGGCACTTAGAGGCTTCTCTCTGAGCTCTGCATTTTCAGTGACTTGCCCATCAAGTATCTGTCTGAGCTCTGGGAGTCATTTGAATTAGCCTCTGTTTTAGGCATGTCCCGTATGGGCTGGAACCATGGCACATCTAGTGATTAACCACCTCTGGACATCTCAATTAACTATTGGTGCCTGGGTTGACTTAAATATTTCAGTCTTATCAAACCAGGGAAAATTAGATTCCTGTCACTTTTTCATGTATGAAAATTTATGCTTGCTTTTCCCCCAGGGTGGAACTAAGTAAACAATGCATGACAATAAGACGTAAATATGATTTTGTTAGACACACAGAAATTCTTTTTTTTTTTCTTTCTGAGATGGAATTTCGCTCTGTCTCCAGGCTGAAGTGCAGTGGCACAATCTCCACTCACTGCCACCTCTGCCTCCCGGGTTCAAGTGATTCTCCTGCCTTAGCCTCCCGTGTAGCTGGGACTACAGATGCGTGCCACCATGCTCAGCTAATTTTTGTACATATGTATTTATTTATTTTTGAGACAGAGTCTCTCTCTGTCGTAGGCTGAAGTGCAGTGGCACAATCTCCACTCACTGCCACCTCTGCCTCCCGGGTTCAAGTGATTCTCTTGCCTCAGCCTCCCATGTAGCTGGGACTATAGGCACACACCACCAGGCCAGCTAATTTTTGTATTTTTTTAGTAGAGGATGAGGTTTCACCATATTGGCCAGAATGGTCTTGAACTCTTGACCTCGTAGTCTATCTGCCTTGGACTCCCAAAGTGCTGAGAGCCACTGCGCCGGGCCAATAATTCTTTTTATATCCAGGAGGGGGCACACAAACACATGCTTGCACACAATCTGAAATCTTCACTAATCTTTGTCTTAAATCAACTGGGTGTAGACAGACACCTGAGTCATTTAGTCTAATGATGGCATCCCTCACTCAGGGCCAGAAATGCTTTCCTCCACGAAGAAATCACAGTCTGTTGCCTCAACCCTGTCAACCTCCAGCTGCTGACAGGATCCTGTGCCTTCTCTTGTAGGATGGAGAGATGTGGTCCTCTATCAATTGTACCATCTGTGCTTGTGTGAAAGGCAGGACTGAGTGTCGCAACAAGCAGTGCATTCCCATCAGTAGCTGCCCACAGGTACGTTTGGAATGCAGATTGACTTTACCTTGGTGTCTTGAGAAACGTCCTGTGTGTGACATGGTCACATACCATCTTCCGAACACAGACTCCAGCTCCCCAAAGCCTCCACATTCCTGAGTAGCCAAATGCCCATTACAAAGTTTGCTCTTTCTTTTTGCAGATGTTAGCCTTGCATGAAAATAGCTTTTGCTTTGCTCTTGTCCCAATTCTGATTTCTTATAGACTTCTCCCAATTCGTTTTGCAAAACTTCTCCTACTCCTGTAAGATCTCTTTGTTTTCTTTTGCCAGGTTTTGTTTAACATCGTAACTGTCTTTTGCCTTTTCCTCTTTTCTTGCCCTTGCCAAATCAGAGCTTTTCCTCTTATAACCATTCAGAATAGCATGTGATTGTTTTTAAATTCTTCACCAAGGGATTTCTCCTGCCTCACAGCATCCCCGATTTCTTTGCTGAAGTTTTCTCTCTCTAACCCTGGCCTCCATTGTAGCCCCAAATGGAAATAGCGTCCTTATGGAAATAGCTCTTTTCAAAAACCCATAGCTCCAGCACACTGAATAAAGCAACCATTATCTTCTAAAGCATGAGCTTCATTGAATTCACCTCAGCAACTTGAAACCTTTTAAAGTTTTATACATTTTGGGAAAATGTCAAACCTATTCAAGACCTTCCCGTGAGTGAAAAAATATAACCATATATTCAGGACATGTCCTCCCTTCTCTGTTATAGACAGCTTTTAATTTTATTCTCATCTGTTATTATTATAAACAAAAAGTTGCTGTTTTTACTTGAGTGCCAAATGAGGCACAAAAAAAAAAAAAAAAAAAAAAAAAAAAAAAAAAAAAAAAAAAAAAAAAAAAAAAAAAAAAAAAAAAAAAAAA
>PVKV010025830.1:0-29024 GCA_004027835.1 Alouatta palliata | reverse complement strand
AGTGGTTTGTAGTTCTCCTTGAAGAGGTCCTTTACATTCTTTGTTAGTTGTATTCCTAGGTATTTTATTCTCTTTGTAGCAATTGTGAATGGCAGTTGGTTCTTGATTTGGCTCTCTTTAAGTCTGTTATTGGTGTATAGGAATGCTTGTGATGTTTGCACATTGATTTTGTATCCTGAGACTTTGCTGAAGTTGCTTATCAGTTTCAGGAGATTTTGGGCTGAGACGATGGGGTCTTCCAGATATACAATCATGTCGTCTGCAAATAGAGACAACTTGACTTCCTCCTTTCCTATTTGAATACCCTTTATTTCTTTTTCTTGCTTGATTGCTCTGGCTAGAACTTCCAGTTCTATATTGAATAGGAGTGGTGAGAGAGGGCATCCTTGTCTAGTGTCAGATTTCAAAGGGAATACTTCCAGTTTTTGCCCAATCAGTATGATATTGGCTGTTGGTTTGTCGTAAATAGCTTTTATTATTTTGAGATACGTTCTGTCAATACCTAGTTTATTGAGGGTTTTTAGCATAAAGGGCTATTGAATTTTGTCAAAGGCCTTCTCTGCATCAATTGAGATAATCATGTGGTTTTTGTCTTTGGTTCTATTTATGTGGTGAATTATGTTCTAACCCAATGCAAAGAAACTAAGAACCTTGAAAAAAGATTTGATGAAATGCTAATGAGAATAAACAACTTAGAGAGGAATATAAGCAAATTGATGGAGCTGAAAAACACAACATGAGAACTTTGCGAAGCATACACAAGTTTCAACAGCCAAATTGACCAAGCACAAGAAAGGATATCAGAGGTCGAAGATCAACTCAATGAAATAAAACAAGAAGCCAAGATTAGAGAAAAAAGGGTAAAAAGGAATGAGCAAAGTCTCCAAGAAATATGGGACTATGTAAGAAGACCTAATCTACGTTTGATAGGTGTACCTGAATGTGATGGAGAGAATGAATCCAAGCTGGAAAATACTCTTCAGGATATTATCCAGGAAAACTTCCCCTATCTAGCAAGGCAGGCCAATATTCAAGTCCAGGAAATACAGAGAACACCACAAACATATTCCTCAAGAAGCGCAACCCCAAGACACATAATTGCCAGGTTCACCAGGGTTGAAATGAAGAAGAAAATGCTAAGGGCAGCCAGAGAGAAAGGTCGGGTTACCCACAAAAAGAAGCCCATCAGACTCACAGCAGATCTCTCAGCAGAAACCCTGCAAGCCAGAAGAGAGTGAGGGCCAATATTCAACATCCATAAAGAAAAGAACTTTCAACCCAGAATTTCATATCCAGCCAAACTAAGCTTAATCAGTGAAGGAAAAATAAAATCCTTTGCGAACAAGCAAGTACTCAGAGATTTCACCACCAGGCCTGCTTTACAAGAGCTCCTGAAAGAGGCACTAAACATAGAAAGGAACAACCAGTACCAGTCACTCCAAAAACATACCAAATGGTAAAGAGTATCAACACAATGAAGAAACTGCATCAACTAACAGGCCAAACAGCCAGCTAGCATCAAAATGGCAGGATCAGATTCACACATAACAATATTAACCCTAAATGTAAATGGGCTAAATGCCCCAATCAAAAGACACAGACTGTCAAATTTAATAAAAAGCCAAAACCCATCGGTGTGCTGTATCCAAGAAACACATCTCACATGCAGGGATACACAAAGGCTCAAAATAAAGGGATGGAGGAAGATTTACCAAGCAAATGGAGAGCAAAAAAAAGCAGGGTTGCAATTCTCGTATCTGATAAAATAGACTTTAAACCAACAAAGATCAAAAGAGACAAAGAAGGACATTACATAATGGTAAAAGGATCAATGCAACAAGAAGAGCCAACAATCCTAAATATATATGCACCCAATACAGGAGCAACCAGTTACATAAGGCAAGTTCTTAATGACTTACAAAGAGACTTAGTCTCCCACACAATAATAATGGGAGACTTTAACACCCCATTGTCAATATTAGACAGATCAACAAGACAGAAAATTAACAAGGATATCCAGGACTTGAACTCAGATCTGGACCAAGCAAACCTAATAGACATTTACAGAACTCTCCACCCCAAATCCACAGAATATACATTCTTCTCAGCACCACATCACACCTTCTCTAAAATTGACCACATAATTGGAAGTAAGTCACTCCTCAGCAAATGCAAAAGAATAGAAATCATAACAAACAGTCTCTCAGACCACAGTGCAATCATGTTAGAACTCAGAATTCAGAAACTAACTCAGAACCGCACAGCTTCATGGAAACTGAACAACTGGCTCTCGAATGTTGACTGGATAAACGTGAAATGAAGGCAGAAATAAAGTTGTTCTTCAAAACCAACGAGAATGAAGACACAACATACCAGAATCTCTGGGACACATTTAAAGCAGTCTCTAGAGGAAAAGATACAGCCATAAATATCCACATGAGAAGCAAGGAGAGATCTAAAATTGACACCCTATCATCAAAATTGAAAGAACTAGAGGAGCAAGATGAAAAAAACTCAAAACCTAGCAGAAGACAAGAAATAACTAAGATCAGAGCAGAACTGAAGGAGATAGAGACACAAAAAACCCTTCAAAAAATCTATAAATCCAGGAGCTGATTTTTCAGAAAGATCAACAAAATAGACCACTAGCCAGATTCATAAAAAAGAAAGGAGAGAATAATCAAATAGATGCAATAACAAAATGATAAAGCGGATATCACCACAGATTCCACAGAATTTCAAACCATCATCAGAGATTATTACAAACAACTCTATGCACATCAACTAGTAAACCTGGAAGAAATGGATAAATTCCTGGACACTTGCATCCTCCCAAGCCTAAACCAGGAAGAAGCCAAAACCCTGAATAGACCAATAACAAGGTCTGAAGTTGCGGCAGCAATTAAGAGCCTACCACCCAAAAAAAGCCCAGGTCCAGGTGGGTTCACAGCCGAATTCTACCAGACATACAAAGAGGAGCTGGTACCATTCCTTCTGAAACTATTCCAAACAATCCAAAAAGAGGCAATCCTTCCCAAATCATTTTATGAGACCAACATCATCCTGATACCAAAACCCAGCAGAGACTCAGCAAGAAAAGAAAACTTCAGGCCAATATCCATGATGAACATAGATGCAAAAATCTTTAAAATACTGGCAAACCGATTGTAACAGCACATGAAAAAGCTTATCCACCATGATCAAGTAGTATTTATCCCGGGGATACAAGGCTGGTTCAATGATTATACCTCTTAATGAGATCTTGTGTATTTTAAGAGACTCTGGAGCAGTGATAACTGGATTCAGAATCCAGCTCTGCCACTTATTAGTCCTGTGACATTGGACAATTAAATGTCTCTAAATACAGAGTGGGGGTAATAATAATTTCCACCTCATAGGTTTATGGTAAGGATTGAGTTAAGATATAGTAACACACTTAAAATATTGCCTGATGCAGCAAATCACACTGCCATGTGTGTACCTATGCAACAATCTTGCATGTTCTTCACATGTACCCCAAAACCTAAAATGCAATAAAAAAAAAAGAAAAAGAAAATACAGATTATTGTGAGTTAAGAAGTGTAAGAGAACTGGATATTTGTAAACATTTTATTTATGCTGACTCTGGCAATTATGGTTCAATCAGTATTTAAAGGGTAAATGTTGGCTTTGGAAAATATAAGAGTATCAAAGCATTTGTAACTCAAAGGTCAAGATGAAATTATTTTTAGATCTTATATATATTCCCATTACCTTTTAACATATTATATGTGTGTATAATAATTTCACATGTCCAAGTTTTAAAATCTTTTTAATAAAGTCTCTCGATTATAACATAAAAAAAATATATTGCCTGATGGATATGCTATGAAAATTAGCTAATTTTCATTATAAATGACAATAGTTACATAAATGTATTTTTATTTTAATTGTTATTTAAACTGGAAGAATTTAAGGGATATGTATAATAAATTAATAATTTTATTCAAATTTCTTTAAAAATGCTTTCTCATTTTAATAAAGAAAACGCTACTTGAATATTATGAAATATATTATTTCTTCTATCTTTTTGTGTGTTTATTTTTATGTTGATAGACTTTTCATGAAATCCATTAATGTAATGCTGATTTAAATCTGCATCTTTCACTTACTATAACATGAAGGTTTTCTCACTTTCAATAAGTTTGTCTCAAAAATATACTTTCAAATGGCCTGTTTTTTATGTAGATGTTATATACTTTATTTAGCTGATAAAACATTTAAGTAATTTGCAGTTCTGAAAAGCCATTTTAACTTCACAGAATTCATTTTATCATTAGGATGGGACTTTTGTCTATTTCTTCTTGAAGAATTTTTATCAACATTTATTTTAAAAAACAAGCCCTATCATTTTGCAGTTGCTAGATATTGAATATCCTTAGCAAGAATTCCCATGAACTCAAAGTAAATCTGCCTTTAAAAATATTATGAGAAAATATAAATTTTGAGAAAACAAATTTATATTTTCAAGAAGTATGAATAAGTATGTATGTATGTATGTATTCCAAATAAACAAAGCAGTGTGTCCCAGTTCTATTCTCTCCGAAGAATGAATTAGTAACTTTATCTTAGGAAAGGATCTCTGGCTGTGTGCTCTGTTCATTTGTCTTTGGTTCCCAGGTCCCAGCCTCAGCAGCCATGGAAGATGAGTCACCTGCTCTGAAAATGGACTCCTCTTTCTTGGAGATAGCATCACTTTCATTATTTGCAGAGTCACAGCTCAGGCTACTCTGTGAATTCTTACAACAAATAAACATACATCAAAACAATTTGAACTACATGTCATTGGTTCAGAATATGGCTTTTCAAAGTGCTTCCAAACTGTGTCACCTAAGAACAAAAACAAAACACTCTCTCCTACAATATATATATATATATTTCTCCAGTAGACTATAAGCTTTTCAAAACTAGGAACCTTATCTTACTAATTTCCTATCTCCCAAAATATGTATAATGCTCAAATGTTTATGAAATAAATGCCTACTAGAAGTATTTTTAGAAAAACAAATATATGTGCAAGTGTGAAATGCTTAAAGGGGGATAGAATAAAAGTTTTCTAAACATAAAACTTCATGTTGTTGTATCAAAATACAATGATATAACCAAATAATGAAAGAGTTCTAATAAGCCCCAGTCTTCCTTCCATTTTCCTCACTTGTAATTGAAATGTAATGTCACTGTTGCTCTATGTTACTTAAAATGAGATACACATCAAAACTTCCACAAGAAGTACTAAACAGCAAGGAAAATATATTAACTTGGGGGAGTTAGGTTATTCATCACCCACATTAAACGAAATGGCTACTTTAACAGTTAAAGGATTTCTATTTGTTCTTGTGCAGTTTTTAATTTGCAAGAATTTCATAAAATTTTGTAAATTTTAAGAATTTTGTAGATTCTATTATCTGACAATCATTATTTCTCCTCAAGGTGATGGTCTCAGCTGCTAGTTTTATTTAAATAGCTATAAAGAAAGGAGGAAGACAGATAATCATTCTTTTGTTAGATAAATACTATTTTTGATAGAGTTTATGTAGTGTCTCAGAATTCTCAGTGGGGAATAACAATAACTTTTAGTTGAGAAATTAAAAAAAAATGTTATCTCTTTTTATTTGCCAAGTGATCATATATTAGGGAAAATCATGAAAATCGAGCAGGACCATGTTGGGAAGCAAAATACCATAAATTTACAACTGGGCTTAAGTTAACTAAGAGATTGATGACCCACTTGTTAATGTGGGAGAAATATACACAGGGTATATTGAGTTACTTTACTGTGGGTAGTTTGATGTGCTATATTGTGCTGGTACTACTCTGCTTGACCTCTGTTCAGTGATGCATTGAAAACGTGAAGAATTGTACTTCCTTAGAAAGTACACTCAATGCATTTCAACCCCATGCTGTTTGTTATCCAAAGCAAGCATGGTTAAATTATATGCATATCTTGGTTTTAAAGGAAGGGAAAAAAGAGAGGAGGAGATATGTTTTTCATCGATTAGCATCCTCTGATCTGTTTTGGCAACTAAACTAATGCAAATTCAGCAGATCATTTTTTTCAGTTTTGAAAATAAAAATACATCTGTGTTTTTAATATTGATCTGAAAAAATATTTTTAAGTCCTAGGAAACCAAGTGGTCTGTTTAAATATAAATGTCTTGCATTATATAAACACATAAATAATGTTTATTGGGAAATTACCTTGTGGAATCTTCCTGAAGTTTCCCCTTCTTTTATATTTACACCTTCCAACATACACATACATACAAACAAGGACTTAGCCATATGTGTTCTTTTCTATACTTGATCTTAGCCGAATGGCAGAGAAGTAATTATGTATGTTTCTAGACTAAGCTCTTAATGGTTCAGAATTTTCAAATTCATTCTGGTACACATCTTGTCTTCATCCTCCATTGTATTACATAGTCTTGTATTTAAACAGTAGATTTTAAATAAATGATGAAGACACAGTGAGGGTAAAAGTGAAGATACATGAATAACTGTCTGCCATTCTATGTGACTGGTTAGAGTTTTTACTTATATTTACAATGTTGTAAGTGTAACAGACTAAACATGAAGGGGTCGTTTTTTTTTCTTTTTTGTGGGAGGAAGTACGTATTTAATAACAGAGTAAACATCTGAATAGTAACTTTAAAGTTGGGATTCTTTTCTCTTTTAAATTGTTTGATTTTAATTAAAGAGTAATTGAAATAATGATTATTAGTGATTGTTGCAAGATTATTACTGCACATAGTTTTGTTATAGAATATGAAGGATGTTAAAAAAATAATCTGCTCAGAGCGTTAGATATGCTAGGTATGCCAAGGTTTAAATCAAAAGGAAAGAAGTTGGGGTGAGAAATGTAGAGGTGAAATGCTACCTAACAGATTCTATCATGTCAGAACATTTCCATTTCATTAGCATTTCTTTTTAAATTATTGCTTCTTTTTATATATAAAAGAAGCAACTCCTCTTTTCAAGATTAAAACATCTCATTTGGACTAAAATTATTATTCGTGAGTTCAGATTAAAATTTGTTTCAGTTTCTCAGATATACTTGTTTCAAACTTGGAACATGATGAATTCCTCCTGGTTTGAGTTATTAACATTGCATCATGTCTTCAAATTGACACTTAGACTAGACTATAAAGGACAGCATTCAGATTTCATGTGAGCTATGCCTCTTGGAAGTCAATAGAATGTAAAAGCTTGTTTATATAAAGCATCCAATTTACTCTACATTTTAAATATAGATAGCACTGTGTACTTCCATACATGGACCCCTAAAGCTGGAAGTTGTATTTGACTTTTTGACTTTTCTTTGAAATTTGAGGAGTCATTAGGAAACTGAAACTCAATTATTTATTAGGGGAAAATTCAATAATTGAAAAACATTTAAAAATATTAATAAATGTGACTGTTAATTGGAATTTATTTATCGAATGTATTATTCACTAAAATGGCATGTCCTATGGAATCCTGTGATTTTCCAAGTGATCTCATAAGTTAGGTGTGGGGCTATAATTAGAACACGTGGCAGGAAATTTAAAAACAAAACAAAACTAGAGATTGATGGATAAGAAAATAAATTGGAATTATGATAGATGCTCTACAGAGAAATAACAAATTAGCATTTGTTTCTAAATAAAAAGCAAACTTGAAAAAGAACAATGAATACAATATTGTTAAACTGGGATTTTTAAGTTGTTAAACTGGGATTTCAAATCTTAAATGTTTAAGATTCCCATCATATTGCTGATGGTAAACAAAGAATACTAACATTTATATAAAGCTCTAACCTTTTATGGTAACCAGGATTTAAAACAAACAAATACTGTTATGTGGGAATTGTGCTTCTAATATAACGATCCTTATTTCCCTGACTAACGTGTTAACTCTTACGTTCTATTCTGGGGTTTAGTTCAATGAACTACACATCTCTTTACCTCAAATGTGGGCTTCCCTTCCTTTTCTTTCTTTTTTTTTTTTTCTTGGAGTTCACTGCCTAGTCTGTGGTCAGCTTTCTTCATATTTTCTGCCTGTTCTTTCGGTTCTTCGTGTTGTACCTAAGCATTCCTTTCTATCCTACACTTCAGGGGTGATAGGGAATATTTGGTTTTTAGGGAACAAATGAGTAATGTTTGCATGAAAATGTAACTAGTAGTAAAATAGCTCTCTGTTTGATTTCATGGCAGCTATTCAATAGTGGTTATTCATTAACAAGTTCTCCTCTAGTGTAAAGTACTTGGAAAAAACTGGTTCAGAATGTAGCCTTTGTTTCCAAGTCTTCCTTTTATCTTGGTTTGTACCCTATGTCCTCATGCCTGAAGCAGTCACTCTGTTCTTCTATGTCAAACTGTTACAATTACCTTCACATTCTACTGGAAAAGTCATCACTCACAAACTCCCACTCAGTGTCTCTGTGTCATCGGGAATGAAGCCTAGTGGATATAATTTCCCACCAATTCAGCATTGAAGTCAGAAATATAATGAATGGTTAAAAAGTCCCAGACTGGAAGCCACTTCTATTGAAGGATAAAAGCCAATGGGCTGAATGTATGTGCAGGAATTTTCTGAACATATAGAGCCCTGAAGATTTAAGTGAACAGGCAAAACAAAACAAAATGTATCATAAAAATATCTGGAAGAGAGGTGTAGTAACCTGTTGTGACAAATCTAATGATTCAACTACAAAACAGCATTGTTTACTAAAGACTAAAAAGTATGTGGGCAACATTAAAGCACAGTTTGAGGTTACTATTAGGATTATATAAGCATAATGAATAAATCAGACATTTGAACTTTTGTTTTTAAAACTGACATCTTTTTTTTTTTGAGACGGAGTCTACTCTGTTGTTGCCAGGCTGGAGTACAGTGGCAAGATCCTGGCTCACTGCAACCACCGCCTGCCTCCCTGGTTCAAGCGAGTCTTCTGTCTCAGCTTCCCAAGTAACCAGGACTACAGGCGCGCGCCACCATGCCCACCTAATTTTTGTATTTTTAGTAGAGATGGGGTTTCACCATGTTGGCCAGGATGGTGTCAATCTCTTGACCTGGTGATCGATCTGCCCTCCTCGGCCTCCCAAAGTCTAGGATTACCAGGAATGAGCCATTGGGCCCGGCTACCTTTTTTTTTTAATTAGCAAAATTACCTAAAATCAATACAACAAGACTTGGAAAAAATAGAAATTCAAATTAAAAAGTTATCCATACCTTCTGTTATGGCTTTGTGTCCCTCAAAATTGATCTGTTGAAATCCTAACCCCTAGTACCTGTAAAGATAACCTTATTTGAAAAATAGATTAATTACAGATATAATTAGTTAAGGTAAGATGAGGTTATTAGGATGGGCTTTCTGGTGTCCTTGTAAAAAAGGAAAATTGGGACACAGAGGCATGTACCCAAAGAGAATTTTATGTGAAGAGTCTGTAAACCAAAAAGTATATGAGATACGTCTCAATAAATTTAGAAGTTTATTTTGCCAGGGTTCAGGATGTGTGGCAAAATGTGCCTTCTCCAAAGCTGATTTTTAGGGCTTCAATATTTAAAGGGGAAAGGGTGGATACTGAGGAAAGACAAAGACGTTTTTTAAAGGTATGGTTAGATAAGGAGCAAATGGTTGCATTCTTTTCAGTCTTTGATCAGCCATTCACAAGCAAAAGTGTTGGGACAGAGGAATAGTCACTGATGCATTCTTCTAGCTCAGTGAATCTGTATTTTTACATAAGATAAAAAAAACATAGGGCAGAAGAAGCAATCAGATACGCATTTGTCTCAGGGGCGCAGAGGGATAACTTTGAGTTCTGTCCTTCGTCCCATACCTTTGAAGATAAGCTATCAATTTACATTGTCAGGGTGAAATTCAACAGAACTGTTTTAGGGTAAGGGCCCTGGAGCCCACAAAGAATTTCCTAGTGGGCAAATTGTGAGGGAGTTATGTAGCTTTTTTTATTTTTGTAGCTGTCTTATTTAGGAACAAAATCGGAGGTAGGTTTGTGTGAGGTAGTTTCCAGTTTGACTTTTCCCTATGGCTTAGTGATTTTGGAGTCCTGAGATTTATTATCCTTTCACAAGACACAGGAAGAAGATGGCCATCTACATACAAGTCAAGAGAAGAAGCCTGGAACAGATATTTCTCTCATAGCTCTCAGAAGGAGCCAATGGTGCCAACACCTTGATCTGAGATTTCTAGCCTTCAGAGCTGTGAGACAACTGTTATTAAGTCACCCAGGTTATGGTACTTCACTACAGCAGTACCCAGCAAATTAATGCAACTTCATTACCCAGAGATAACCTCAGCAAACACTTATTACACATTTTAAAACCTGTGGCCTATTTCTGTTTATTCATTCATGTTTTAGTTTGATTTTTTTTCACATAACACTAAATTGTGAACAAATTTTTTAGTCCGCAACAGTGAAGTCTTCTGCCCTACCCTGAAGTCCATTTTTCCTTCCTCCTAGTAACAATGCTCTAATTTTTGTGCTAAATTGAAAGAAAACATTTTGCAGCCTCCCTTGTGTCATATTCATATATATCTAAATTCTAGACAAAATGATATTAACAGAAATGTTGTATTGGAATGTAAAGAACTATAAAGTTTCTAAGATTTTGCACTACTTGCAAGCAAAAAACTAAACTCTTTCACAGAAAGGTAGCAGATGATGTGTGATTCCTAGATCAGAAATAAAGGACTTTATTTCTCACAGCAGTTGCAGTAGTCAAATTATCAGCATTTTCTTGTTTTAGTTTTCTGAGTGCCGATTCCCACAGGGCCAGAAGAGGACGAGACAGAGAGCCTGAAACTTTTATAATGGTCAGTAAACCTATGCACTCTTTGTGTATAACAGAAACATGTTTCTCCCTTGCAAAGCTGGTTATTAGAAAAATGTTCTTAAAAAGATAGACCAGACTGGGTGCGGTGGCTCATGCCTGTAATCCCAGCACTTTGGGAGGCTGAGGTGAGTGGATCATCTGAGATCAGGAGTTCGAGACCAGCCTGACCAACATGGAGAAACCCCGTCTCTATTAAAAATAAAGAAATTAGCTGAGCGTTGTGGCATATACCGGTAATCCAAGCTACTTGGTAGACTGAGGTGGGAGAATTGCTTGAACCCGGGAGGTAGAGGTTGTAGTTAGCTGAGATCATGCTATTGCTCACTAGCCTGGGCAACAAGAGCGAAACTCCATCTCAAAAACAAAAAAAGATAGACCATCAGCCAACGTTTTGAGGATGCACTCATATTTTCAGAATGACAGCAAGAGGAGAGGAAACTGAGCTCCATACTGGTAGTCCTGGCCTATGCATCCCTCCTAGACTTCTTTTATGCCTGAGGAAATTAAACTTCTTTAGTTAAATCACTTCTTTGGGGAATTTTCTGTGATATGGTCCAATCCTAGGTCTAATTGATATGCAGTCAATAAAATTTACACTTAAAACTTCATTTTTCAGCCAGATGAAGTGGCTCATGCCTGTAATCCCAGCAATTTGGGAACACCGAGGCAGGTGCATCACCTGAGGTCAGGAATTCGAGACTAGCCTGGCCAACATGGTGAAAACCTGTCTCTACTAAAAATACAAAAAAACAGCTGGGCGTGGTGGTGCATGCCTGTAATCCCAGCTACATGGAAGGCTAAGGCAGGAGAATTATTTGAACCCAGGAGGCAGAGGTTGCAGTGAGCAAATATCACCCCATTGCACTCCAGCCTGGACAACAAGAGTGAAACTCTGTCTCAAAAAATAAAACAAAATAACTTTATTTTTCATAATGGCAAAGAAGTAAATCGTATATTAATACCATTATTTCCTTAGCCAACCTTGTTATTGTACTCCCTTGTTTTGTTCTCATTTTCTTCTATTCCAATCCAAAGTTTGACAAATGCACCTTGTTATCTGTGAATATTTTTGTTCTTTAAAATTATTTCCTCAAGATTGGCTTTTCTTTTTTATTGTGGGTTTTGTCTAGCATATTTTTATATTTTTATTTAGCATATTTTAATTTTATACAAATGTGTACACATGTAGACAAAACAATAAAATCTTAAAATTAAAAAATAAAAATTAATCACCATTTATATGTCTGCCACCTCTTTTCTCTCTCTGCACGTATATAAAACATCAGTCCAAAATCTGTTTTAAGAGGTAAGTATATTTGAATTTTTCCATTCACAATTCTTCAGATAAACAGTATAGCTCTAAATGGTAGGTTTTTCTTATGATATTATGATTTATTAAATTTAACCTGTATTAGATAAGACTCTTTAATGAATTTAAAGTGACTTAATTTGCTCACGCTACTCTCCTCTCCTTTCCCTTTCCAATTTTTTTCATGTACATTTATTTTTACTTCTCTTGGTTGCTAATTTCCAAAGCGTCATAAATCCAACTTCTTTTATATAGTCAATAGATATGCTTTTCTACTAATGGATATCTTAATCAACAAAAAGAGCTAAATGAGTCTATTTGGATAGAAATAATATTGATGCCAAAAAAAAATATTATTGATGCAGCAAAGACCTGGTTGTATGATCTGAGCAGCTTTTATCTCAGTAATTCACAATGCTTTTAGCTCTTAAGATAATGATTCAGGGTGTTTGTATAATAAATGTAATTACCTTGATTTATATGCCACATAGGAGACATAAAACTTTATTTTAAGGGTTAACATTTATAGACATAATGCATATTATTTGAATAGACATATCCATAGAATTTTTCTGTTTTTTTGTGGAAAGGTGAGCTCATCCGTATCGCTGCTTATAATTTTCCTGCATATAGCTCCATTTGTAACCAACAGATGGGGAGCAGAAAGAGTAGCTTAGTGTGTGTTTGCATGTGTGCCTGTGTGTGTGTGTGTGTGTGTGCATGTGCTCAAGGGCATATGTCTTGCATGCCTGTACTAAAAGCTGAACAAACGCATTTAGATGTGAAGAGACAATTGTCTAAGAAATAGATCAAGGAAGCTAACAAGGGTGTGTTACATTCACTGATATGCTAGTGCTAATACTGTGGAGAGAGCAAACAAAGTCTTAGAACAAATGGGAATTTTCTGCTGTTTGTATACAAACAGTACATTCTTTGTCAAGATTCACTAGTAACAACTAAATAGCATACCTAATACCTAATAAAAAGGAGGCTACTTAATAATTGGATACTAGATCAGTTTTTCCATCTGCATAATCTCACATGTTTAGCTAAATCCAGCTGTTGAGGTCATCTTATCATGAAGGCATTACCATGGTGCAATTCAATTCTTCATTATTAATCATGAGCCAAAGCTAAATAAGATACAGAAATGAAACATTGAAATGTTTAGCAAGAACAGTTATGGAAAACAAAATCATTAGTAGTAAAGAACATTGCCGATCCCTAAGAAACTCAGGAAGGAGTCTAGATAGCCGTTCAGAAGAGCTTAATCACTTAACTTAAAAATATTGAGAGAGGAAAAAATCAAAAACAACAAGAACAGTCAGATGGTTATTCTCTGCTTTTTGTCTGATTAGCATCAAAATGCTCTCCCTATGACTGAGCAGTCTGACACTGTTAGGAGCCTGGTGAAAAGTCTTTCTCTGAAACAGAAAGGGTCAGATAAGTCTTCTCACAAGCCCTTGGCAGCTCAGATGCAGGCATGTGACTCAGCTTAGGCTTGGGACCTCTGCTCTGCCAGTCAGATTCCCCTGCACAAGCCTGCACTTCTGCACTGTCAGATAGTTTACAAATCCTTTGGAACACTGTGGTGGCAACAAAAATAGCTAGAGTTCACTGACCACATTGGCAGCTGTATTGAATTTGAACAGCTCAGCAGGGCACATCCAGTGGTCCTGGCACCAGGGACAATTTTCTAACCAGCCTGAGCACATGATGAGCTAGTGGCTAGGTTCTTGGCTGCCTGGCCTCCTTTACACCCTACTGTTTTTTTTCACCCCAGCCCAGCTCAATTGACTTCCTGCTGATTTGGGAAGGTACCAGGCATCTCTTCAATAATGCTTTTTTCTGCTTAACTACCACATGTGATTTCTCTTCATCGAAACGAATAACTTTTTGCTTAATTGCATTAGTAATCCTCAGGATAACATGTTTCTAATCCTCATTTGTAATCATGATACATTTTAAAACATATCCAAAATTTTGTATATTAGTCTAATATTTTAGTAGAGAAGTCTTTTTATTTTGAACCCAATACACCTATGGAACATAATGATTCTCATTAATAACAACTAAATAAAATAAGACTTTTTGTTGAGGCCTGTTTGATACAGTTGTTTTGGTCTGATTAGTATGGATCAATATAAAATCATTGATTTTTAAATTATTTAATAATGTCAAAATATATGAGTGGACATCCATGGCATTAGCTCGTTTCATTGCATTGACCTTCATTCTGGCATCCTTTATCCCTGGCTTCTAACCCAGATCACCTGAGCCTCAGCCTATCTGCGATCCCAAGAAATAGTCATTTTTCACTTAGGATGAGAGACAATGTATGATTAAGGAAATGACTGAGGAAATCTACCTGAAACCCTACTTAGTAACTTTAAGTTTGACATTCAACTGTTTTTATGTTGCATAAAAGTACCTGTGTCAGAATTGCAATGTGACATGTACCTTGGCTCATGACTGCGGTAATTGGAGAATGGAAGGCAAAGAAACATATCAGTATTTTAAGAGTAGAATGTGTGTTGTTTATAAAGCCCTTTCTCCACTCAAATCACTGTAATAAAGCATTCATCATTGTTCATTAATAACAACATGTAAAATGAAATGTAACTATCTCTGAGCATGTGTACATGTATTTATGTGTTAATGTATAAAATATCTAGAGGAAAGGAGATTGATTGGAAAGGAAGTACTTACATAAATTACATTAGATACTTTGCCCCCCATACACTAGAATTCTTTAAAAAAAATTTTAAGTACACAATAGGTGTATATACATTTACGGGGTACATGAGATACATTGATACAGGCATACAATGTATAATAATCACGTCAGGGTAAGTGGGGTATTCATCATCTCAAGCACTTATCCTTTCTTTGTATTACAAACAATCCAAACATACTCTTCTAGTTATTTTTAAATGTACAATAATATATCATTGACCGTAGCCACCCTATTGTGCTATCAAATATCAGGTCTTATTCATTCTATCTAACTATATTTTGTGTCCATTAACTATCTCCCTCCAACTACACTTCCCAGCCTCTGGTAACCATCATTCTACTCTCTGTCCCCATGAGTTATTGTTTATTATTTTTTTGCCTCCCACAAATAAATGAGAACATGCAACATTTGTCTTTCTGTGCCTCACTTGTTTCATTTAACATAATGACCTGAAGTTCCATCCATGTTATTGCAAATGACAGATTCTCATTCTTTTTTATGGCAGAATAGTATTTCATTAGTGTATATGCACCACATTTTCTTTATCCCTTCATCTATTGATGAAGACAGGCATTTTCCATATTATAAAGCGTGCTGCAATAAATATGAGAGTACAGATATCTCTTCAATAGGTTGATTTCCCTTTTTTGTTTTTTTTTTTTGGGGGGGAGGGATATAAACCTAGCAAGAAAATTCCTGGATCATATAGTAGTCACATTTTCAGTTTTTTTTAAGGAAGCTACAAAATGTTCTCCATGGTGGGTGCACTAATTTACATTCCCATCAACAGTGCGTTGATGGGAATGCATGAGGGGTTCATTTTCTCCACGTCTTAGCCAGCGTTTGCTATTGCCTGTCTTTTGCATGAAAGCCATTTCAACTGCGGTAAGATGATATCTCATTGTAGTTTAGATTTGCATTTCTCTGCTGATCAATGATGTTGAGCACTCTTTTATATATTGGTTTGCCATCTGTATATCTTCTTTTGAGAAATTCAAATCTTCTGCCCGTTTATAAATCAGATTATTAGATTTGTTTTCCTATTAAGTTGTTTGAGCTCCTTATAGATTATGGTCATTAATTCCTTGTCAGATGGATAGTTTGCAAATATTTTCTGTCATTCTGTGGGTTGTGTCTTTGCTTTGTTGATTGTGTTCTTTGATACACAGAAGCTTTTTAATTTGATGTAATCCTATTTGTTCATTTTTGCTTTGGTTGACTGTCTTTATGGGTATTTCTCAAGAAAAACTCTGCAATGTCCTGGACAGATTTTGCCAAGGTTTTCTTTTAGTAATTTCATAGTTTAAGGTCTTAAATTTAAATCTTTAATCCATTTTGGTTTGATTTTTGTATATGGTAAGGGAGAAGCATCTCATTTTATTCCAACATAGACATGTCTAGTTTTCCCAGCACCATTTATTGACGAGACCATCTTTTTCTCAATGTATGTTCTTGCCACCTTTGTCAAAAGTGAGTACATTGTAGATATATGGATTTGTTTCTGAGTTCTCTATTCTGTTCTTTTTGCCTATCTTTCTGTTTCTATGCCAGTACTATGCTGTTTGGGTTACCATAACTGATAATGTGATTCCTCCAGTTTTTTCCTTTTTGCTTAGAATAACTTTGGATATTATAAGTCTTTTGTGGTTCCATATAAATTTTAGGATTTTTTTCTACTTCTACGATGAATTTCATAGGTATTTTAATAGGGCATACAATGAATCTGTAGATTGATTTGGTTAAGTATGTACATTTTAACAATGTTGATTCTTCCAACCATGAACATCGAATATCTTTCCATTTCTTTTGAGTCCTTTTCAATTTCTTATATCAGTATTTTATAATTTTCATTGTAAAGATCTTTCACGTTTTTGGTTGATTCCTAAGTATTTAATTTTATTTGTGGCTATTTTAAATAGGATAACTTTCTTGGTTTCTTTTTCAGATTATTCACTGTTGGCATATAGAAATGCTACTGATTTTTGTACATTGATTTTGTATGCGGCAACTTTACTGAATTTGCTTATCAGTTCCAATAGTTTTTTGGTGAGGTCTTTAGGTTTTTTTTCAAATATAACATCATAGCATCTGCAAACAAGAATAATTTGACTTCTTCCTTTCCAATTCAATGCCCTCCATTTCTTCTTCTTATCTTACTGCTCCAACTAGGTCTTCCAGTAATATGTTGGGTAACAGTGGTAAAGATGGGCATCCTTGACTTATTCCAGATCTTAGAGGAGAGACTTTCAGATTTTCCTCATTCAGTATGATATTACCTGTGGATTTGTCATTTATAGCTTTTATTGTGTGGAGGTATGGTCCTTCCTTTTTTCACAAAATAAAGGTAAAATTTATTAATTATCATGAGGTGAACACCCTTACATCATGCTAGCCTAGAAGTAAAACTTTGAATAATCACCTCAAGAATCTCTCCATATGGTCCATCCCAGCCACAACCCTTCTCTTCCTTCCAAAAGTAATTGATATTCTGACTTTTTCATAACTTTTTTAGTTTTTTAATGGTGAGTCATTTTTTAAAATTTTTACTTTAAGTTCTGGGTTCCATGTGCTGAATATGCAGAAGACTTCATGACGAAAACACCAAAAGCAATGGCAACAAAAGCCAAAATTGACAAATGGAATCTAACTAAACTAAGAGCTTCTGCACAGCAAAAGAAACTGTAATACACAGAATGGGAGAAAATGTTTGCAATCTATCCATCTGACAAAGGTCTAATACCCAGAATCCACAAGGAACTTAAGCAAATTTACAAGAAAAAAAAACCCCCATCAAAAAGTGGGTGAAGCATATGAACAGACACTTCTCAAAAGAAGATATTTATGTGGCCAACAAACATATGATAAAAAGCTCATCATCACTGGTCATTAGAGAAATGCAAATCAAAACCACAATGAAATACCATCTCATGCCAGTTAGAATGGCTATCATTAAAAAGTCAGGAAACAACAGATGCTGGAGAGGATGTGGAGAAATAGGAATGCTTTTACCCTGTCAGTGGGAGTGTAAATTAGTCAACCATGTGAAAGACAGTGTGACGATTCCTCAAGGATCTAGAACCAGAAATACCATTTGACTCAGCAATACCATTACCAGGTGTATACCCAAAGAATTATAAATCATTCTACTATAAAGACACATGCAAAAGTATGTTTATTGCAGCACTATTTACAATAGCAAAGAATTGGAAACAACTCAAATGTCCATCAATGATAGACTGAATAAAGAAAATGTGGCAAATATATACCATGGGATACTATGCAGATAAAAAAGGATAAGTTCATGTCCTTTGCAGGGACATGGATGAAGCTGGAAACCATCATCCTCAGCAAACTAACACAGGAACAGAAAACCAAACACCTCATGTTCTCACTTATAAGTGGGAGTTGCACAATGAGAACACATGGACACAGGGAGGGAAACATCACACACTGGGGCCTGTCGGGGGTAGGGGAAAAGGAAGAAAGAGCATTAGGACAAATACTTAATGCATGCAGGACTTAAAAACTAGATGACGGGTTGATTGGTGCGGTTTTTGCTTCTATACCTAGGTATTTTTAGAGTTTTTATCATGAAGGTTGTTAGATTTTATCAAATGCTTTTTCAGCATCAATTGAAATGATAATATGGTTTTTATCATTCATTCCATCAATATGATGTATTACAGTGATTTATTTGCCTATCTTAAGCTATCCTTGCATCCTTAAAATCCCACTGGTCATAATAAATGATCATTTAAATGTGTTGTTGAATTGAATGTGCTAGTATTTTGTTGAGGATTTTTGCATCTGTATTTATCAGGTATATTGGCCTATAGTTTTCTTTTTTTGATGTAGCTTTGGTTTTGACATCAGGGTAATACTGGCCTTATAGAATGGATTTGATAATATCCCTTCTCTATTTTTCAGGATAGTTTGTGTAGGCTTGGTATTAGTTCTACTTTAAATGTTTGATAAAATTTAGCAGTGAAGACATTGGTTACAGGGCTTTTCTTTGCTGGAAGAATTTTTATTGTGGCTTACATTTCATTACTTGCTATTGGTCTGCTCAGGTTTTGAATTTACTCATGGTTCAATCTTGGTAGATTGCATGTGCCTGGGAATTTATCTATTTCTTCTAGATTTTCCAATTTATTGGCATGCAGTTGCTCATAGTGGCCTCTAGTGATTTTTTTTTTTTTTTTTTTTTTTTTTTTTTTTTTTTTTTTGAGACAGAGTCTCAGTTGCCCAGGCTGACATGGATGAAGCTGGAAACCATCATCCTCAGTAAACTAACACAGGAACAGAAAATCAAACACCACATGTTCACACTCATAAGTGGGAGTTGCACAATGAGAACACGTGGACACAGAGAGGGGAATGTCACACACCGGTGCCTGTCAGGGTGGAGTACAGTGGTGCAATCTCATTCCCAGGCTGGAGTGCAGTGGCACGATCTCTGCTCACTGCACCCTCTGCCTCCCGGGTTCAGTGATTTTCCTGCCTCAGCCTCCTGAGTAGCTGGGATTACAGCCCACCACCACACTGGCTAATATTTTTGAATTTTTAGTGGAGACGGGGTTTCATCATGTTGGCCAGACTTGTCTCAAACCTCTGACCTCAAATGATTCACCTGGTTCCACCTCCCAAAGTGCTGGAATTACAGGCATCAGCCACCATGCCTGGCTGCTAGTGATCCTTTTAACTTCCATAGTATTAGTTGTGAAGTGTCCTTTTTCATCTCTGATTTTATTTATTTGGGTTCTTCTCTCTTTGTTACCCAGTTAGTGTGGCTAAAGTTCTGTTGATTTTGTTTACTTTTCAAAATACCAGCTTTTCATTTTGTTGATTTTTTATTTTTCACTTCAATTTTGTGTATTTCTGCTATGCCTTTTATTATTTCTTTTCTCCTAGTAATTGTGAGTTTGGTTTGCTCTTGCTTTTCTAGTTTTTTATGATGCATCATTAGTTTCTTTATTTGAAGTTATTCTACTTTTTTGAAGTAGACACTCTTTGCTAAGTTTTTTTTATTGCTCCTTTATCTGTATTCCACAGGTTTTGATATATTATGTTTCCATTTTCACTTGCTTCACGAAGTATTTTAATTTCCTAATGTCTTCATAGACCCATTGGTCATTCAGGAGCACATTGTTTAATTTCAATGTGTTTATATAGTTTCCAAAATTCCTCTTGATATTAATTTGTAGTTGTATTCCATTGTGGTCAGAGAAGATGCTTATTTCATTTTTTGTTTTAATGTTTTGAGACTTGTTTTGTGATCTAACATATGGTTTCTACTTAATGATTAACCATGTGCTGTGGAGAAAAATGTGTATTCTGTAGCCACTGGATGAAGTGTTCTGTAAATATCTATTAGATCCATTTGGTCTGTAGTGCAGCTTAAGTCTGAGGTTTCTTCCTCAAAACAGGTTTTGAATTCCGTGTCTGAAAGGTTACATATCTCTGTCTCTTCAGGATTGGTCACTGGTGCCTTATTTAGTTTCTTTGGTGAGGTCGTGTTTTCCTGGATGGTCCTGATGCTTGTGGATGTTCATCAGTGTCTGGACACTGAAGAGTCAGATATCTATTGTAGTCTTCATGATCTGGGCTTGTATGTATCTGTCCTTTTTGGGAAGGCTTTCTAGGTATTTTAAGAGACTTACATGTTGTGATCTAAGTTTTGGTTACTGCAGCCATATCTGCTTTAGAGGGTAACCCAAGCCCAGTAACACTGTGGTTCTTGCAGACTCATATAAGTACTGCTTTAGTGGTCTTGGCTAAGATCCAGGAGAATTCCCTGAATTACCAGGCAGAAACTCTTGTTATCTCCCCTTACTTTCCCCTCACACAAGCATGCCCATGGCCACCAGCACTGGAACTTCACTGGGTCAGACTTGAAGCCAGCATAACACTGGTTTCTCCCAAGGCCCTCAGTGACCACTGCCTGCCTGCCACCTATGTTTCCTTGTAGCCCAAGAGCTCTACAATCAGCAAGTGGCAAATCCAGCCCGACCTACATCCTTCCTTTCAGGGCAATGAGTTCCCATTGGCCCTAGATGTATCCAGAGATGCATCTGGAAAACAGGGCCTGGAGTCAGAAGCCTTAGGGATCTACCTGGTGCTCTGTTGTATTGTGGCTAAGCTGGTACCAAAGCTGCAAGACAAAGTCTTCCTCACTCCTCCCTCCTCTATTCTCAAGCAGAGGAGTCTTATTTTAGTAACCACCACCATCCCAGGCCCACAGCAAGTACTGCCTGGACACTGCTGATGTACACTCAAGGCCCAAGGGCTCTTCAGTTAGCTCGTGGTCAATGTTACTAGTTCTGAGTTTCTCTCTTCAGGGCTGGGGGCACACTTCTGGCCCAGAGGAGGTCCAGAAATTCCATCCAGGATCCAAGGCATAGAATCAGGGACCTCAGGAGCCTGCTTGGTGCTCTGCCCCACTGTGGTTAAGCTGGTACCCAAGCTGCAAGACAATGTTCCTTTTTCTCTTCCCTCTTCTTCCTTTAAACAGAAAAGAGTCTCTCTCTATAGTCACCACAGCTGGGAATGTTCCAGGTCTTACCTCAATCCAATATGGCTCTGAGTCTCATCAAAGGCCCACAGCAAGTAGTACCCGAGTGCCACTGCTGATTATTCAGGGCCCAAGGGCTCTTTAGTCAGCAGTTGATTAGCTCTGCCAGGACTAGCTCCTTCCCTTCAAGGCAGCAGGTTCTTTCTTGCCCATTGTGTGTTTAGAAATGTCGTCCAGTAGCTAGGGCCTGGAATGGAGACCTTAGGACTCTTAGGACTCTGGTGCCTTATTCTACTGTGACTGAGGCTGAGCTGGCATCCAAATTTAAGACAAAGTCCTCTTTACTCTTCCTCTCCCTTATCCTCAAGAAGAGGGAAATAATCTCTCCTGGAACTGGAACTGTGAGTTGTACTGTCTGGGGTTGGAGGTGGGGTGATACAAACACACACTTGGCCACCATGGCTGATATCTCACCAGATCATATGCCCTAAAGTCCCTATCTCCGAGCCCAGGACAGCATGGGGACTTGTCTAGAAACTACAGTCCTTGTGGCCTGGAATGCCTTTCAGGTTTATTTAGGATCCCACAGTGCTTTAGCCACCAGCATGGGGCTAGCTAGAACTCAGGTTTTCACAGCTGGGAAGGACAATTGGCCTCTGGTTAGGAGTGGTATAAATGCTCTTCATGGGTGCCAGCTGAGCTCTGTCCCATGTTGTTTTCTGCTATGACAGAGCACCACTGAGTTCAAATGCAGGTCCCACAGTCACTGTACTCTCCCTTTACCAGGAGCAGAGATTCATTCTGCACCGTATGGCCGCCATCAGGGAGTAGGGGAGGGTGTTGTAGGTGGTTTAAAACTGTCTTTCCTGCCCCCTCCAGTGCCTCTTACTGAGATCATTCATCTGACTTTTTTTTCTTTTTTTTTTTTTGAGGTGGAGTCTCTCTCTGTCACCCAGGCTGGACTACAATAGTGCTATCTCGGTTCACTACAACCTCCACCTCCCAGGTTCAAGCAATTCTCCTGCCTCAGCCTCCTGAGTAGCTGGGATTACAGGCAAGTGCCGCCATGCCTGGCTAGTTTCTATATTTTTAGTAGAGACGGGGTTTCACCATGTTGGTCAGGCTGGTCTCGAGCTCTTGACCTCATGATCCACCCGCCTCAGCCTCATAAAGTGCTGGGATTACAGGTGTAAGCCACCGTGCCTGGCCTCACCTGACTTTCAGTTGTTATGAAGGTGTTTGTTTTGTTTTGTTTTGTTTTATGGATAGTTCCTCAATTTGGTGTTCCTGCAGGGGGGATGACACTGGAGGCTTCTGTTAGAACATCTTGCTCCACCTCCTCCTCACATAATAAAATGTTCAGCCTATTATGAAACATATAATAATTTCACTGGTTAAATAAGTATTCATCAATTTGTTTATAACACTAATGCATTTGCTTAATGGGGACTAAAATTTTAAAAAAAGATTCTGCATTTCAAGAATCGTATGACTTGGGGAAAATTTATATGCCTATGCTAGAGAGAATATCCCTGAAGTAATATAAACAAGTATCCAAAGTGAGCAATGCAGTGTAATGGAAGAAACAGTATGGGCTGGGGTTAGTCCAGCTTCCTGGAAGAAATTTGGCCAAATAGCTGTTCAACTCTGGGGGGATAGTTTAACCTTTTTGAATCTCGGTGACCTCATCTGTGAATGAGAAGCTTGTTCTCCATAATTTCAGCCTGCATGCAGTTCTCATGGTCTATGAAGTCATGTTTCTCAGCTTAACTCCACAGGACTGGAAGTCGTGTATTGGCAAAGGGAAAGAGTACGCCTTTCTTGAAAGGCAAGCACAAAGTTTACTAGTTAGACGTTTGCTCAACAGTTTTAACAAGGCTTGTCTCAGAGGAGATTTGGGGAAATGGGCTTAAAATTATATATATGTTGGCTGGCCTAACTAACTAAACAAATCAGCTAATTTGTAGTTTACATATTTACATAACTATGTTAATGTAAACTGCCACTTATTAGCATTTTGTTATATGCCAGGCATACTACGTATTTTGTCAATGCATCATACTACAACTACTAAGACTAGGTATTACGTTCATTGTATGAACGAAAAAGATGAGACTCAATGAATTTAACATTGCAAGAAGTGAAGAACTAGGATTTAAGAACAAAACTGACTGGTTCTGATCATGTTATCATTCCACTAGGAATAACATTTTTCTCTCTAACATTTAGGGAGAGCTAACTGGGGCACTGCTAAAAGGATTTCACATGTATTTAATTCATTCCATTCTCAAACAATCCCATGACATATGCACATTTTTTAATCCCTGTATTATAGATGAGAAATCTGAAAATGGAGAAGTTAAGTAACTTGTGGGAGGTTACACAGCTACTAAGAAGCAGAGCGAGGATATACTGTGTCATGAATTCTCTCCTATATAACACTGTGTAGATGCCAGGCAGGTGTATATGACCATTACAGTGTATTAGATGGGGAAGATAACCCATTTTAACATGTTTCATTTATTTCTTAATTACTGGGCAAAGTGAATGGAATGATGCACAGTAAAAGACCTACCCAAAGGTTAGGTAAATTGTTTATCTATCCAGAGTCAAAGGAATTATTTACTTTGCCACATGTGAAAAAAAAGCCTAATAGATTTTCTTATCAGGCAGTTATGACTGCTAATACACAGAAACATTTAATTGGCAATTACTACATAGCTAAGGGTTGTAATAGAGTTCAAATTTTAAATGCATTTATCATCAAGTACCAAGGGACTTTTTTTTTTTTTGCAAATAAATTGTATTTTATGTAGACATTATTGTTCCATATGAGATCAAAGAAAATTCTTTCCTACTCATTTTACTATGCCAAGAGTACTTATTTTACTATGCCAAAGAGGGTCTTGTAATGTTTTTAGATAAGAATTTATTAAGAAAACTGAACTATTTTTATCCTATCTTTAGAGATAGTTTTTTTTAAATAAATTAACCTGAAGTGAAAAGTAATTATATGCGTCAATAGCAGAAATATGAACATTCTCTTGCAAAAAAGAAAAGAAAAGAAAAATTTATAAGACTGCATTCCTGGAGAACTTTACTCTTTATTCAAGTCCATAAAACAGAGTGATTGCTTCCTTTCCATATCCCAGTATCAGATGTTAGAATAATGATATTCTCTGACATTTATTAAAAACATTACTGTATTTTTACTGTAATGTATTGGTGGCTAAAAACTGTAGAGGTATTTATGAATGTTAAGTTCAATTTCATTATCAAGTTACTAAGAAATTCCTCAAGTAAAGAGATTATATGACTGAAATAATAGAAACGAGAGAATGGAGGAAAGAGAAGAAAGAGGAGAATTAGGAAGACAAAACATTGTAAATGATCATGCAAAAATAATATTTTAGGCAGAAAATCATTTCAATAATTGCTTATAAAAGAAGTTCTAGGTCAGAGTTTGGCAAATTGTTTTCTGTAAGGGACCTAATTCTAAATATTTTAGTCTTCGTGAGCCGTAAGATCGCTTTTGCATCTATTCAAAATCTGCTATTTCTGATGACACGATAGCCATAAACTACTTGTAAACAAATGGATATAGCTGTAATCCAATAACATTTTATTTTCAAAAATTGGTGGAGGCTCAATTTGACTCTCAGTTCCTACTCTAAATCATAATGCTGAGATTATATACTCATGCTTTTTGATAGAATTCTCCACTTTGAAAGAAATGTTTTATATCTGTGCTGTTCAGCATGGTAGCCTCTAGTCACTTGTGGCTACCAAGAATTTGAGATATGGCTAGTGAGGGTGAAGAACTGAATTTGACATCTTACTTGATTTTAATCATTTTGTGTTTAAGTGGTCACATGTGAGTAGTGGCTACATATTGGACTACATACTATATTTCTTTGCTTCTCACATTTTAACCTGAGAGTATAATTACAGAATTTATTTTTATTGTTAATTAACAAAAATAAGCTTTTTATACCTAGAAGTTTTTCAAAGTGCAAAATTTTAAAAGATACAAATATTTATACTATATATTGAAAAATTAAATTAAAAGACTATTTAACCTATATTATAGTATATAATATTTATATACACAAATAAAAAATACAGCACATATCTGTCTTTACACTTTAAAGGCTCCCTAACCTTAAGATGAAATGTGGCAAGAGCTACAGAAGTGTGAACAATATGGATAAGATAAATAAAACATATTTGAGTTTGCTCATTCTATATATTTTACTGTTATTTGAACTAAACAAATAAATCAATTGTAATTCCCATATAAAGTTTCAGAAAAGTATGTGGCATCATTATGTACAGCAAAGCACTGTTCTAAAAGGGTTACAGCATAACTTGATGAAAAGAAACTGAGTTTTGTAGTCAAAAGCTTTGAGTCAAAGATTCTGCTTTATTCTTACTACTCAAATGGTATTTTCAAAATATTACTTTATTTCTTGAAGTCACAGTTTCACAGTTTCACAGTTTCCTTGGAGGTAAAATTGAGATACAAATATTACCCACTAAAACAAGTTGTGGTGGGGATTGTGGGGTTTAAATAATATGTACACCCTATGTATACCATGAACTGCTATGCAGTTATTATTCTCAATAAGAGAAAGAATAAATTATATAGTAGCCAGAGTCTTTATGGCCTCCTTAAATTATGTGTTGAAATCATAATCCCCAAAGTGATGGTATTAACAGTTTTTGCCCTTGGAAGTTGATCAGGTCTTGAGGGTGGAGTCCTCATAAATGGGATTAGTGCCCTTACAAAAGACCTGAGAGAGGAGTTCCTTTTCCCTTTCCACCATGATAGGATTCAGTGAGAAGGTACAATTCTATGAACCAGGAAGTGGGCACTCACCAGATCCTGAATCTGCAGCACCTCAATCTTGGACTTCCAAGGTTCCAGGACTGTGAGAAATAATTTCTCTTATTTATATGCCAATAAAGTACAGTATTTTGTTTTAACAGCCTAAATGGACTAGACAGATAGATATTCCACATGCACTCTGCCTGAAAATGCCTAAAACTAGTCAGCTCATCTCTCCTACCCTCCTAACGAGTGCTCACCTTTCCAATCAGTAACCTTGCTGCAGTTATCAACCTCAGCATTCATTTCTGAAGAGACAAGTCATTATATTAAGTTCCAGGAGAAAATGTTTCCACAGTGCTAGAATGTTTTCTCTCTCTTATAGTTAACAACAGTGGAGAGATAGAAAGAGGGTGAAAGAGCTTATTAAGAAGCATAAACCAAAAATTAATGACAGCCCAAGTATGTTGGTTAGGAAATGGGTAAAAAAATAATTCTACTTTATATTTATAGAGCAGGCATCATTGTTTTCCAGGAGAAAAGTCAATGTTGTCTTAAGTGGGAGGTTTTTGTTCCAGGACTAAGAGAGCCATTCACTCCATTTCCAACAATGACTTTCCACTTAAATATTCAAGAGTGATGGGTGTTTCATACACTTTCTATTCCTCTTTACTTCAGACTAGCCATATCCACATTTGATCTGTGAGAATGAAGTAGTGAAGGGAAAGAGATAAGAAAAGAGCTTTCCACTGGTTGTTTTCTGCTCACCAAAATATATATTTAGTTCATGCAAGCTTAAGGATTATAATAACAGTTTTTTCTTATTACAAGTGTTAAATACAGTGAGTCAGTTTCTCTTCAAAGAATCAGTATGTTAGTATGTTCAATTTCCTTGTTCTTTGTTCTCCATTTTAAAGTTTAACTTCCTTATCTCCTTGCCCCTAGTTTCAGTAAACAACCTTCCCACCAGCTCTAATCAGTAGTTCACATCTATGTTCCCCTGGTCACCTGCTCCATCCTGAGTCACCCCTGTATGTTCCCCTGGTCACCTGCTCCATCCTGAGTCACCCCTGGTCACCTGCTCTGTCCTGAGACACCCCTGGTCACCTGCTCTGGCCTAAGTCACCTTTAGTCACCTCTTCTATAACCATCTTTTTTGCCAAAACTGCTCACCCTGCCACTCTGGCTTGTATCCCTGCTTTCTTTAAAATAGCCAATCAGAATTAGTTTAGTTTAGTTGTAGGGGAACAACACAGCAGTAGGGGCTACCTGCATCAGGGATAAGAATATTTTCCCCTCCCTTGTTCAGGTGTGCTCTGGCCATTGCTCCATCCACGAGATGCACCCTTTTATAGAAGCAAATTGCCTTGCTGAGGAAATTTATGTTCAAGTGCTATTTCTTTTATAGCACTGAAAATTTATTTCTAATAAACTATAAAAGAAGACTATTAATGTTTTGTTACTGTTACTGCCACTCCTATGTCTACTCCAAATTAGCACCTTAAAAAATCTCTTGAGTGAGATTTGGGGGAAGTGATATACTAGAAAATTAATGATCACCTTGCTAAAAAAAATATACATTTACAAATGTTAGCAAAATTAACACCACCACTGAAGTTCTAATATAAAAAGCCCTGCTGAGAACTACACTACATAATTTTAGACATAAATCTTATTTTAAGTGAATGTACCTACCTTATTTGCAGTTTACACCTATAACTTGAATATGAAGTACACTCAGGTTTTATGGTTCTGTTATCAGCATTGTGTGACAGTAGAGACAGACTCTAAAAAAAATAATTTTTATCTGACTCAGCAAATAAGTTGCTCCTGTCATTGATGCAAGATCATAGATCATCATGAATATGGACTGACACTTCTTTTTTCCTTAATCAGTAAGACACATGTGATCAAACAAAGATGTATGTCTAACTTTCACTCATTTATCAATAATGTGAGTGGCTTCTTTGTTGACTAAGATAATCTTTCATGAATACTGAAAGATTTTTTCAGATTTTAGGCTGTCTTTGTACTTTTCATAATGTAAATCGATGCAGGTACAAAATATACTTTAAACATAATTTGCATTATTAAGATATTCTTTATCATTTATTTATTTATTTATTTTTTCCCTTGAGAAAAAAGATATTTTTAATATTTTTTATTGCATTTTAGGTTTGGGGGTACATGTGAAGAACATGCAAGATTGTTGCATAGGTATACACATGGCAGTGTGATTTGCTGCCTTCCTCCCCATCACCTGTATCTGGCATTTCTCCCCATGCTATCCCTCCCCAACTCCCCATCCCCTGCTGTCCCTCCCTTTTTCCCCCCAACAGACCCCAGTGTGATATGCTCCCCTCCCTGTGTCCATGTGTTCACATTGTTCAACACCTGCCTATGAGTGAGAATATGCAGTGTTTGATTTTCTGTTCTTGTGTCAGTTTGCTGAGAATGATGGTTTCCAGGTTCATCCATGTCCCTACAAAGGATGCGAACTCATCATTTTTGATGGTTGCATAATATTCCATGGTGTATATGTGCCACATTTTCCCTGTCCAGTCTGTAATCAATGGGCATTTGGGTTGGTTCCAGGTCTTTGCTATTGTAAACTGTGCTGCAATGAACATTCGTGTGCATGTGTCCTTAGAGTAGAATGATTTATAATCCTTTGGATATATACCCAGTAATGGGATTGCTGGGTCAAATGGAATTTCTATTTCTAGGTCCTTGAGGAATCGCCACACTGTCTTCCACAATGGTTGAA